>JARHVA010000008.1:4830000-4970000 GCA_037957365.1 Torreya grandis
GTGATTATATGTTGATTAGACATTTGAATATGTCATTTCATTTAGATTATGTGGAATTTGAATATGCCCCTTTTATGAGTTCTCTTTGGACCATTCCTTTTGCATTAAACTGAGTGTTCTTGTATTTATGTTTGATTGTTTATTGAGCTTGTAATATTAATATCTAGACATTATCATGATACATATCATGCACTTAATGGTTTGATGTGATTACATACACTAAGCTTCATTGATATAACTACTTAGACATGTTAATCCTATATGCTACATGATTCATATAGATATTATATAGTTACCTTATCCTTTTGAGGTAAGGTACCTACCAAATTCTTTTTCCCTCACTTTAAAATGGGTAAGGGCGGGGGTGCGGGTGGGGATGGCATATCGATGGGGCATGAAATAAAGACATGACCTTCACATTTACATAGTTTACATATTTTAGCGGGGGCATGTCATAAATGTGTGACCTCCACACTTAATCATTTTTTAGAATCTTCATATTTTAGTTGGGGTATGTCATAAAGACATGACCTCCACACTTACAAAAACTCTAGTACAATTACATGATTCAAATATACACTTGGGTCCACATTCTATACATTACACCAAATTTTCACAATATTTGAAACAAATATTTTTATATTTGTGACACATATACTCCAATTTGAGACATATTAGAGGTGAATATTCCATGCTAGTTCACCAAAAAATTCAAAATTTACCAATTTTATATCCATAACACTATTATCAATAATCACCATTTTACACCAAGAAATATTATTATCAAAACTTTACTAGCTGTAGTAGTTGGTTCTCTTTATAGGTTGAATGGATTAAATCAATCAAACTCACCATATTTATAGGTTGGGTTGATCAAATCACTGAACCTCACCATATATATAGGATGAGTTGATTAAATCACTCACCCTCACCAGATTATATATTCACACTTGAGTGGTGCGATTGATATTTAGTGATCTCAATGGCCATTTCACAACTCATCCTTACACAATATTATGGGAATAATACATTCTAATCTCCCTCTTAAAATATCCAAGGTTTAGGTTTAAACCTCTCTCAAATCCAATGCTTCATAAGGAATAATATTTACTATGTCAAAGTACCAAGGGGCAACATGGTTGCATCAACACACATGTGTACTCCTTCCTTGCTCTCTATATTTTCAAACATTTCAATTATTTTTATTTAAAGTTTAAAATTATATGTATTGATTTATACTATAACTTGATCTTGGGTATAGGTCATACACTATCAAAACGCTCAAAGTGGACTCAAGTAAATGAAAGGTGTGTTGTACACACCCAGGTGCACATTGCTTTCCTTTAAATCTAGTAATTTCATTCTTAGTTATTACTAGATTAAAGGTATAGGCTGGGGGGGGTGGGAGAGGGATGTAGATACTAAACTAGATCATTTTAGCTTCTCAATCTTGTACATTTGACAAATATGAATCAGGGCTCTACCTTTTAGTTCTAGAATATTTTCACTATTGAATAGATCATATTCACCATCTCATTATGTCTAAATGCATATCTTAAAGTTTTACCCATATCATTCTCATGACCCAGACAACTTGTATAATAAATAAATCTTAAAACTTGATATATATCCTTCACTATCTATTACAAATCCATACCTATTTTATATCCATCTAGACACTATTGGCCATAGAGGGACACTACAATTAACTCTAGTGTCCAAATAATTTTTTAGTGTCCAATCACGTCAAATCATCTAAATTTAAGTCTATTCAAAACTTATGGGTCAGCTAATTTTTCTTATTAAACCCTATCATGAGATATTTTCAAAAGGTGTAGTATAAATGCAAGACTAGACCTTCTCATTGATCATCTAGCAAAGACAAGGAAAGCACCTATAAAGGCTCATTAATTCAATCTCAAAATTGAGTTATTTTTCCCTATTCATCCTTATTTTTTTTATCTATCATAAGAACCTTCATACAAAATGTCTAAAGCATCTAAGGAGCATCCCATGAGTAGTGTTTTTAAAGTTAAAATCTATATCATTGCATGCATATAAATATAGCATATTACACCATTATTCACACACACTCCCACACATAAGAGGGAACTACATAAATCTAAGTCCCTCCTTAGGGTATTGGCTATGTAGGAAGTGCTCATTAAGAGAGGGGTATTTGAAGTTAGCTTGAGACCATGAACTCACTAACCTATTTTTGGAAAGACACATCCCAAGGGTGAAAATATATAGTTTGATACATAAGAAAATATATACAACATGTGTTCTAGATATGAATACACTAGTAAAAAGGTGATGTAAAAACCAAAAAAATGAAGTTAATCACATCATAATCTAGCGCATAATCTATACTAGATAGTAGCATCACATAATAGATAGTATCATCAACAATAGTTTCCCAAGGTTTATGGTAGTGTTCATAGCTCTAGAAACATTATTTCTAGAATTTGAAAACTATCTCATTAAACTGATTCTACATAATTCTACCCATGTACAACGTAAATCTGCTTGCACCTTATAAAACTAACTAAGTATCATTTCTATTTATCATTGTAATCCATAGAACATATTTGAAATTTGGTTATTTTTATAATTAACACATATTAGTAATCTAATTTATAATACTCATTTATCTGAGCTTGAAATTAATTGACATGTTTTAATATAGTTGTATCCACCCTTGTGTATAGGCTATTCTATCACCTTAAACCTTAACACCATATTTATGAAAAAGGGTTAAAAATGTTTAGGAGATTGGATTTTCTAAAATTTTCCATATTAAAATTAAAATGAAGAAAACAAAAGTGTTTTCTCTCTTCTATACTTGTTCACAAGATAACTCGATAAACAAGGAGTTAGTAGACAAATTGAGTTTGAAATTTACAACCATCCAAGTGAATATTATTTGAGTTGTTTGAATAAATATGTATACATCAAGGTGACTAAGCAGTTTGGTATTAATTCATATTTTATTGATGAAGTTACAATGGATGTTTTTCCCCTTTATGTGTATGGTGTAGTGTTTGGAAGCCCTTACTTAAAAATCTAGGATGTTATCTTCATGAGGAGATCCAACTAATACCATTTGGTGAAGGATGGAAATAACTACATCATTTCAGCCTACAAAGATTATTGTAAAATATCTTTGGTAAAATCCTCTTAAGCTAAGGAGATTATTGATGGTAGTGGGAAGGTTGATTTTCTTATTTTGAGAGATAATCAAGATGAATAAGTTGTTACACACAAGAATTGTTATAGCATGTTTACTAAAAAATATCAGAATCATATGGGAGAGTTGGTGTAGAAGTTCAAGGAAGTTTTCCATTAGATTATAAGGTTTAAAATCCTAGGTTATATAGGAAATACTTATAGGATTTTAATGAGGTAAAACATAAATTACAATCTTTAACCAATCAATGTGTAATCCATTTGAGTACATCTCCATGTGGTTCTCATATTATTTTACTACCTAATAAATTTGACTTAGAGAGAATGTGTGTTGATTATTGAGAACCTAACCATTAATAATATGTATCATCTTCCATGGATTGATGATATTATTGACCAAGTTCAACATGCCAAGTATTTCACTAAACTTGATTTGAAATTCAAGTATCACCAAGTGAGGATTAAGGAAGAGGACATTTGGAAAATAACATTCAAAATAAGGAAAGGGTTGTAAGAGTGGTTTGTTTTACCTTTTGGGATATGAAATGCACTGAATATCTTCATGTAGTTGATGAATGAGGTAATGTGTCCATTAATTAATTCTTTTTTCATTGAATATTTTGATATTGTTGCTATTTTTATCACAAATTTTGATGAGGATATTCATCATATTAAACTAGTTTTTCAAAATTTTAAGGATAAAAAGTTACCGTTGAATGAGTAAAAATGCATAATCATCTAAAAATGACACTTGAGTGATAGGAGTGTTAATTGAGACCACGTACCCATAGCTTATCCATATACCTATTGTAGGGCCTATTTAGACACTTATCTAGTCTTTGTGTAGGCCACACACATCCCTAAAGTAATCCCAGACCCTCACTTTAGAATCCTGGCCCCTAGTGCCTTAGGTTCTATCACATGGACACTAAAACCATAGTTATATAGTAACATCAATGGTGTTAGTGTCCTAGTTTGGGTGCTATCTTCCATTTCCCACCTTTGGCCACCAAAAAAATATTTTCAAATCAACAACCACCTAGGTTCATCCTAAACCTCTTTTAAGACCTGTAAAACACTAAATTAGTATATATACATAACTCTTGTCCCAATATTCACTAGATGTAAATGAGATGTACTAACATAAATTAACTCAGACCAAGTTATACATAATAAAAGTTATCAATCCCTATTCTACCTTACTTTTGCATATATCCATCTGCAACATTCCTAGGATTATATTAATCAGATTTCCAATCTCAAGCACACTCAAAGTACTCAAGCTGACATTCATACTAGCTTCACTTGCATTTGCACCAACACTTAGAAGGGGAGAACTACATTGAGCTTGATCCTTCCTTAGAGTATTGGTATATAAGCAACTCTCATCAAAATGGGGTGTTGAGCATACCCCACTAACATCACACTTTGATACTTATGCAAATTGGATGCCCTAACAATATGTAAGTTTAGGTTTCACATGTAATATAAGTCAAAATAGGTTACCAACATGAAATCAAAACTTGTACACATAAGAACAGGCTTGGTAGACTTAGACATAGGTGCACCCAAAAACTCATAATTTTTTTGCATAGAGGACACTAGTGTCTAAAAAAGGACACTAACACCATTGACATTGCTATCCAGTTAGGGTGCTAATGTTTAGGAAGGTTTTTGACACTTGGATCTTGTCTATGACACTCAGATTAGTTCTTATCCCAGTTCGTAGCCTCCATATCTCCCATCTCAATTAATTTATAGCTAAGTACTTGTTTACATCATTTATTCCTATTTTTAGAAAGGTCAAACAAGGTTAATTCTTTTATAAATTAGTGGTTATATTTATTGCATATTTCTACCTTGATTTATTATACTTAAACCCTTTAACAACCTAGGGCTTAAATCCATAACCCTAAAAAGTTAAATCATTTAGTGAGCCTGACTTACTTCAAATATTGCTTAAAACCCTAGTCTGGCCTAGGGTTTACTTTATTCATTTTGTGTGCACTAAATTAAGGTTTCTAAACATTTGTTTTTATTGATTTTTTTACAACCTAACTAATCCAAATCAATCCTATATTAGGGTTTGATTAATAAAATTTAATTTTTTTCCAAATAACCCTCATAAAACCCTAAATCTGTATACTAGGTCCCTATACATATAAATAATAGAATTTAAAAAGTATAATCCTATTTTTTTAATACATTGGGATAAATATTTTCCATAGTTTCACATATAACTATGCTATATTACATTTTACATATTGTGTGCTTGTTATTCATTATTTACATTATCTTCTTTGGCAAGTTTAAAATGACATCCAAGAAGCTTCTTACCCCTCACCCAATTGATGAATTTAAGAATTTTTTTCATAATTATAATAATGAATAAACAAATTTTCAAGATTTCACATTAGCATATGATAATGATTTCATTTATAATGATGATGATGATGATGATTACTATTATTGTAATGATCGATATAAGGATTATTATGAACATGAAAATGAAAGTGTTGATGAGGATATACTAGATCCATCTTCTTCTCTTTCCTCTCTCTCTTCTTTGACACCTGAAAATCAAACTAACAATATAATTCCAAAAGAACCTATTATTGGTAGTGCTTTGTTCTAATGTGATCCTAGCTTTTCAACCACTTTCGTTACCTCATTGTTCAAATTAAAACAATATAATTGCAATAAATGAAATCTAATTTCACATGATTCAAACAATATAGTAAATGGCAATACATCTTATTTACCCTTCTTATTTAATTTTGAAAAAGCATATATAAATGATATTACAACTTTTACCAATGCATAAACTAAAGTAGACAAAATTATTTTATCGCCTTATTTTACATTCGAAGCTCAACAAAATGGTTCTTTGCAAAATGTTGATAATGAAAATATCTCTAGATATTATCCCACATGTCATAAAATTCCAAATGAAAACATGATTACTACTTCTTATACCCTTGAATCCAAGATTGAAAGTAATAATCATACATGCACTCCACACATAGCTAGTGAACACATGCATTACATTGCACCTACACATGTTGATATATTGCATGTAATAAAAAGTGAAAATCTTATCCTACTCTCTCTCTTAATGAGCATGTGAATGATTATTCTTCTAATCTTACTTATATGAGTGAATTAAATCTTGATTTTGATGAATCTTGGAATAATGATGATTACTATGATTTTGGTGAAGAATACATTGAGTCTAAACCTTATAGTTCTCTCCCTACTTCACCCATATCTCATGTTCAAACTGATGCTATTTCAAAGGCTAAAACACACACACACACACACACACACACACACACACACACACACACACACACACACACACACACACACACACACACTTATTCTTATATTCATAGTTTATACAACTTACATTCACATGATAATAATGTATCTTCTATCCCATTAGCAAGGGATACTTCTTTGCAAATTAATGAAAAAAGAGATACCAATGAATCTCCCTCAACTCCCCTTACTACAATAGAATCCATTTCTCATCCTAATTGACATGAGGGTGATAACTTATTTCCCTCTAATTAGGTCCAAGATGTTACCCCTCCAAAGGTTACAATTATAAAACCTATTACTAGTTTATGATGTTGTGTACCAATGGCTAAGATTAATAATAATACTCAAGAATCAAATGAACTCATTGATAATGTTCATATACCTTCACAAGAGGTAATCTCCTTGATGCATGTCAATGGGTCCTTTACAACAACAAGTACACCATCTCACATTGGAAAGTAAAGCATATCACTCATGGGAGGATTCCAATGCCATCCATAACAATCCCATCCCACACAAAATTTTAAATGTAATGTTGCCATCAAAGTTAGAGATACCAACATTACCAAAGTTAGATGTACATAGAGATACATAATTGCACTTAGTAGTTATTTCCTAGGACTCTAGAAGGTTGATCATTGGAGTGGTTTCACCATTCAATCCTTAGTAGTTCACTATACATATATGATGAGTTGTAATAAGTATTTCTCATGCATTATATTCATAACAAGGGACCTTGAGTCACATATGAGAGGTTGCCTTCACTACACTAGGACCAGTCATAAAAAGTAAATGAATACATTCTAAGATTCAAAACATGTTTGCATCAATGGATATACCAGTCAATCGATTTAGAGGTACAATAAATTTTTTATATAGGCCTCATTCTTCCTCTTAAGGATGAATTACTATATGAGACATCCAAATCATTTAAACATCTATGTTACATAGCTATGGGATTAAAAAAGGTTGAGATTAAGGGGGATGCATTTAGAGGCATATTTGGATGTAGATCTCCCATAGCCTTAGTCATCTAATATGGTATAGGAACACACTCAAACTATTCTTATGAAACATGTGAAACATAAACAACCAATCAAGATACTTAATAATGGTAAAGAGCCACTTTACAAATCACCTCTTATAATGGTAAGAACATAGGACACCAATAGATGGGCCATATAGTTTTCAGATAAAGATAGACCTCATAATATATTACTTACATTATTAGATAAGGATATGATCACACTTCCTTCTAATCATCACCATCCAACACACTAGCTACACATGATATATAATAAACCATATTGCAATTTTCATAAGATAAATTTACATTCGAAGAACAATTGTTATATACTTTAAGATCATATTGACTAGTATGTCAATAAAGGAATTATAACATTTACACAGGGGACATCGAGATCTCAATATCCACAATATCCTAGATCACACTCCTTTACAACTGGGTTATCCTAAGAGAATCATTTTAAGCAGCCATTGGTTACTCATCATACTGGCCATGTGATTTTTAGGACACCTACTTATGAGAGATATTGTGTACCACATAGTCAACAAACATGGCAAAGATTTCACAAAGATCAACCTACTTATAATATCATTGTACAAACATGGAAAGTAATTCAATCCCCAGTTATAGTTCAACATCAGATTAAGATATTTGCCAGAGATATAGAAATTAGGACACGATTCAATAGTAGATTAAGATATTTTATAGATCATAGAAATTAGGACACAATTCAACAACCAATTAAGATATTTGTAAGAGATCACAAAAATTAGGACACAATTTAAAATTTGATTAAGATATATTCCAAAGATCACAGAAATCAGGGCATAGTTCAACAATCGGTTAAGATATTTTCTAGATATCAAAAAATCATGACATAGTTCAACAAACAATCAAGATATTTGCTAGAGATCACAAAAATTAGAGCACAATTTTAGTACAATATCTGATTAAGCTATTTACTATAGAGTCTGCACACCTAGCTACTAGTAGTTTACCATGAGTAGTATTAGTTCTAGAATCTACTTCTATATTGACACAAAATGAGCAATATGGTCACTTGTTCACCATGCCATCTAGGTTTAGATAGTGCATATTTCAGCTATATGATCCACACTTCAATATCCTACGATACTCCTATAACACCCATACTAACAACTAACATTCCTAATCCATAATACATGTCTACTTAAGCATTAATAAACAAATAAACAGTCCATTAACATTACTTATATACATAACATATTTCCATATCATCATTTAAAATAATAAATACAATCAAACACTTGAAAATGCATGATGCCATAAACCAATATACTAATTTATATAATACCCATATAATAAAAAAATCCACACACACACACACACACACACACACACACACACACACACACACACACACACACACATGTATATATTTATATATGTATATATGTATATATATATATATATATATATATATATATATATATATATATATATATATATATATAGACACACACACACACACACACACACATGTGTGTGTATATATATATATATATATATATATACACACACACACACACATGTATATATATATATATATATATACATATATATACATATATACATGTATATATATATATATATATATACATATATACATGTATATATATATGTATATATATATATATTATACATACATACATACATACATACATATATATATATATATATATATATATATATATAAAACACTCAATACATATTTTCAGTAAAATAATATAAATTCACTCAATAATTTGGGTTTCATCACTAGGAATAACCCCCTCACTCTCGCTCTCTAATACATCCATACTAGAGCTAGAGGATCCATAATACCTCAAAGATCTCAATAAATACCTATATCTACTCTTTATCTTGTATTATTATTAACTCAACCAACACCTCTGCATGCTTTGGCTATAGATGTATATAGTTTTCCACTATCCTACAACTTGCCCCACCTAGAGCATACTCTCCTATGGAGACCCTTATTAGAGAGACCCATAAATTAGAGATATGTTGTAGATTATATAGGGCCTCCCTCTAACCCTTTCCTTCTGATATCAGTGTTATGAATTTCCCAAGGTTCTTAGCATAGGGCACACATTCCAACTATAACATCTTCTACCTGATGGGTCCCTAAAACTCCTATAGTTCATAGGGCACCCTAGTTAGCTTCATGGATTCCTATCACCACTCCAAAGGTAGTATCAGCTATAGATCATTTAGTATGATAGGTTCTAGGACCCCTATTACTTTTTTACATAAAGTTCATGATTATTGTTCCTTTATTTGACATAGGCCACATTGATAGTGAGTCTCCCATGAGACCCATTGGTTAGTATGTTCCTTCCTTCTTGTACATAGTTTCATTATTTTTTCCTCCTTGTATATAGTTTCATTTTCACATTACTTGTACATAGCTTATATCCAAAAAATAAAAAAATAATATAATATATCAAAACACAAAAACATTCAAATATTTACTTAAAAATTACAAGCTATAGATTCTATGCATTGCCATGTTTACATTTCTTATATTTTCTAGACATTAAATATGTTAACTATCTTAATATAGTCAAGTTTTATCATACATACATGCTTCACTTGTTCTTATCGAGTGTTTACAGATACTTATAGGACCCAAGTCTACTACACAGATCCAAATTTACTACTGTTTACCCAATAGAGGCATATACATAGATACACAGGTTCTTCATTTGATACATTCACTGATTTGGGGGCATCCTATACATAGTTAAAATTTATAGGTTATATCTTTCTAAGCTATATATCACATATTTTACATTGTTATATATTGATATTGATCATCCCACACTACTCATATTCATTACCGACTACTACTGTAGACTCAACTTATGTACATCTTGGATTTTATACAATTTTTTACCACATGTTCAAGCATACTTTCTATGCATGTTTCATTTATACCACATGTTTATGATTTTTATATCTCTTATGCAACGACTGATCTATGATGTTTCATTTGTTGGACATGAAATGAAGCACACTTCACACACTCATACCCATATTCATGAGCTTTGTCTCTTAGGTAAGTCTAGGTATGTTTATTTTTCTTTTATCCTAGTCATTTTACTTTGTTGAATTTATAGAATAAATAGGGGAAAATGTAATCATCTAAAAATGACACTTGAGAGATAAGGTGTTACTTGAGACCACCTATCCATAACTTATCCCTAGACCTATCTTAGAGCCTATTTAGACACTTATCCAACATTTGCGTGGGCCACATAGTCCTTAAACATCACTAAAGTAATTCCAAACCCTCACTTTAACATATTGGCCCCTAGTGCCTCAAGTTCTATGCTAGTTTCCTAATTTGGGCACTAGTGTCTTTTTCCCACCTTTGGCCACCAACATATATATTTTCAAATTGACAACCACTTAGGGTTGAACTAGACCTATTTTAAGAACCACACAAGCATTATATATATATATATATATATATATATATATATATATATATATATATATATATATATATATATATATGAATTTTATCCCATTATTCACTATATATAAATGGAATGCAATAACATAAATTAACTTAGAACAAGTTGTGCACAATCAAGGTTATCAATCCCTATTCTACCCTACTTCAACATATAGCCATCTACATCATTTTAAAGCTCAGATTACTCACATTTATAGTCTAAATCACACTCAAAGAATTCAAGTAGACATTTATAAGATCATTAATTACATTTTCACCAACACTTAGGTAGGGAGAACTACATTGGTCTTGATCCCTTCTCAAAATATTGGTATATACATGAATTTTATCCCATTATTCACTATATAGAAATGGAATGCAATAACATAAATTAACTTAGAACAAGTTGTGCACAATCAAGGTTATCAATCCCTATTCTACCCTACTTCAACATATAGCCATCTACATCATTTTAAAGCTCAGATTACTCACATTTATAGTCTAAATCACACTCAAAGTATTCAAGTAGACATTTATAATATCATTAATTGCATTTTCACCAACACTTAGGTAGGGAGAACTACATTGGTCTTGATCCCTTCTCAAAATATTGGTATATAGGAAACTCTCATCATAATGGGGTGTTGAGGATGTCTAACCTACCTAATTAACATCACACTTTGTTACTTTTGCTAATAAAATGCCCTAATAACATAAAATTTTAGTGTTTATATGTAAAATTAATCAAAACAAGTTACTGACATGGGATCATAACTCATGTACATAAGAAAAGGCTTAGAATACCCATAGATATGTGCACCCATAAGCTCAAAACAATTATGCATAGAGGGAAATAGCACTAAAATGAGGACACTAGTGCTATTGACACTATTGTCTAGTTAGGGCACTACTATCTAGGAAGGGTTTTGATATATGAATCCTATCCCCAACATTCAGATTACTTTTTGTCTTGATTTATAGCCTCTATATCTCCTATCCCAATCAATTTCTAGCTAAGTACTTGTTTTCATCATTTATTGTTATTTTAATAAAGTTCAAAAAAGGTTAATTCTTTTATAAATTAGTGGATATATTTATGACATATTTATACCCTGATTTACTATACTCATCCCTTTTAACAACCTAAGGATTAAACACCATAATCCTAAAAAGTTAAATCAAAATATTATTTTTATCAATAATCACGTGTCTTATTGTGGCATGTGGTTAGTGATGGGGAATTGAGAATTTATTTGAAGAAGGTAGAGGTCATCATGAAATGGTCAAAGCCTTTGATTGTGATCTAGACAAGGATCTTCGTGGGTGCAATTAAATATTTTTGGAAGTTAAATAAGAACTTCTATTCCATAGTTGTACCTTTGCATGCGATTGTAGTAGCTGGTAAGAATTATAATGGGGGTAAGGATAAATAGTGTGCATTTGATATGTTCAAACATAATATTGGCTATGCTTCAATTTTAGATTTCCCAAACTTGTAATACCATTTTAGGTGGAAATGAAAGTCAGTGACTATGGTATGGGGCTTGTCTTTCTTTAAGGAGGTATGTTGGTATGTTTCCATTCATAGTTATTACATGGTGAAATTATGAATTATTTTATATTAAAAAAACAATTGTATGTTATTATTCAACCGGTCAATAAATGGAATAATTATTTCATGAGTAAGGAAACCATTTTCCATGCAGGTCGTTAACCTCTCCAATGTTCTTAATACCAAACTAAACTTCAATAGAATATACACTATTTAAGTGGATGGGATTTTGGTAACAATTTCATTTAGTTATCAAATATAAGAAAGGTGTGAATAAAAAACTAATTAATATGTAATTTGGATGTTATTATATTTTAGCCATGGGAAACATAACTCTTCATGAGACTTTTATGTGTGATTCTTATGTATATGGATATGAGCATGATGCAAGTTTTGGAGATCCATTTAGTAATTAAAAGAAGTCCCAATGTGAGATTTTGAGCCCAAGGAGGATTATAACCTTTAAAATGGATTTCTCTATAATTTGGGTAATATTTGTGTGCCTAATGAGGAAATATTTTGACTAATGAGTGAAGCACATAATTCAAAATGTGTAGGTCATTTTAGTGTTACAAAGATTGTTGTATATTTTCATAGGTATGTTTATTGGCATAGTATGCAAGTATATGTTTCCAAGTTCATAAGAGGATACATATTATGTAATACAATATATCCTAGTAACATGAAGTCAGGTTCATATATGCCATTGCCATTTCCTTCTAGGCCATGGGAAAACATTTCCATGATTTTTTTAGGGGGGTTGACTATGCCAAGGAAGGGGCATGACTATCTCTTTATGGTTGTGGATCGATTTAGTAAAATTTGCATTGTTATTCATTTTAAGAAGACCCTCAAGGGTAGTGATGCAATTGAGTTGTATTTTTGTAATGTGTGGGTTCATTTTGGTTTGCCTAATTCTATTGTTTGAGATCGATAATCAAGGTTTATTGGGAATTTTTGGGACAAATTATGGGATAATATAGATAATAAGTTGAAATGGTCTACCAATTTTCACCCATAAACTGATGGGAAAAGTGAAGTTGTGAATTGAACATTTGTACAACTATTGAGAGGTAAAAATAGAAGCATCCTAATCCTTTGGATTAAAATTTAGTGTATACTTAGTATTCCTACAACATGGTAGTGCATTCCTCTACTAGTAAAACTCCTTTTGAAACTTGTTTTGGCTACTTACCTCTATGTGCAATTTATTTATTTTGATACAATCACGTAAATATAATGTTAAATTGAATTTAGAGATCCACAAAACTGAAATATTATTTGGTAGGATTCAACAAGTTCACCTCCAAGCACAAGAAAGGTTGAATTAGTAAAAATTAAGATATGACCAACATAGGACCAAGCATAGTTTCTATGTTGGAGACAATGGATGGTTTTACTTGAGTAGGTAAAGGATTCAAGGTAAGTCTACGAGCTTAAGCCTATTAGGGATGGTCCATTCAAATTTCTGTAACAAGTGGGAAAGAATGCTTTTAGATTTGATTTGCCTCCTTACATGAAGATCTACTTAGTTTTAAATGTTGATAACTTGCATCTTTTATAACCTTCTATGTTATACAAAGAATATGAAGGGTACAATTATTACATTAAATTAAATATCTTGCTCAAGATAGTCAATTGGAATTTGTGGAAGATGTTTTATTATAGAAGAAGGAAAGGACAACACAAAGAGGAGTGAAATAATATTGATTCATTTGGTTAAAGAGACAACTACCCAGAAAGGTCAAATGGTATGCTAGAGAAGACATCGAGAATAGATTTCATCACACAATTCCTAATACTTTTAGAGAATTAAAAGCCTTAAATTGGGGAGGTATGATACAAATTTGGATCATAATGTAGTAGTCATGTATATTATATTTTTTCACTATGTACATTTGTATATAATTAATACTTGTAAGACATTATTGTAAGACATTTCATATTAAAAATATTAGATCATACATGTTACAATGGTATATTCATTGTCAGGGTTATCTAAACATCTTCATAATGATAAATTCAGTTATTTTTAGCTCTAAAAATGGTGTGTTTATCATAGATAGTGAAATATATGCTATTTTTATTTTGGTAGTTATGCAACCCCTAGATAATTATGTAATTGTTAGAGTTTTAGGTGGTGTTTGTGTAACCAACCTAGTAGTTATGTAACTTCCTTGGAGGTTTCAAAACTGTTAGTATGCATACACTAGAGGTTTCATCATGAAAAGAAACATGAGAATAAAAAATAATTCCAAACATTTACAATTCTCAATGATGGTTCATTTGAGAGAGCATGAATACATGTCTATACAAGGTAGAAGACATGATCAAATGTAGTGAAAATCCTTAAAGTTAGATCAAATTACAAGTTGTGGGTTTGAGTCCTTGTTCTCATTATCTCATTATTTCCTAGATGTAGATGGTTGGTTCTACTATGTTGGATTTCATGAGAAGTGTTTGATAAGTGAATATCAGTGTTGTTTTCAAGTTTTAGATATAGTACAAGTGATAATTATATCAATGGAGTACATTTTTGGCAGTATATTATAAATTTCATGCATTACTTAGTGAAAGGGAAGTGCAATTGCCTCACCCAACAAAATTTTCACCATATTAGATTTCTCTTGGATAACTCTTTTATTCAGTTTGGGTTTTGCTTATTCTTATTCTTCATATTCATGAGTGATATGTTGTACATTTCATTTTCAAAACTTTTTTTTATCTCTTTTATATCATGGTAAATAGCCTAAAACAACTATTTTCTAACCATTGTTGAGCTAGTAGTCATAGGATCTATGTTTTAAAGCTAAATGTGGAATATCCACCTAGTTTATAGATCATCCAATGATTCAATAAGGAAGCATCATGTCTAGAAAGATATATGGAAACACGATTCACCTAATTATAAGTGTATTATTTCCTTTCTCTTAAGTTTAAAGCTTCAATTAATTCATTTCAAATTTAATTTCATGGAAATTGATTGTTATATGTTTGTTAAAGGTTTTCTTAGAGAAAGTTACAAATTCATAGTATCTCCCAAATGTAAAATGTGTTGTACACAATCAAGTACATCTCTTTACCCTTTTAATCTAATAATCGTATTGCATTTCAATATTAAAATAAAATGGTGGTATTTGTAGATACAAAAATATAGTATTACATACTTGGAAATGCCATTTTGGAATCACCTTCACTTTATATGACTTGTGCATACATATATGAACCTTATTCACCATTCTCTCACACCTTCATTTTTTTATAGGTTTGATTGTCCCAAGTTTTTGTCAATCACCTACAATAATTCACCAATTTGTTCCAAACTAGTCAATAATCATACTAAAAAATCTCCAGATCATAAAATCAATATTCTTGTCTCATAGATAGAGTCACTAGACTCATACGGTAATAGAATTATAGTTCTATCCAAAAATAATAATTTTGTCCTGCACCAAACACTAGTCACATTTAAAATTCAAATCATTCATATGGGTCAACCTTGTGCCATATGTTTTACATGTTAATGATATGAAACAATACTCAAATATTATCATAAAAATAAAAATAGGTCAGATTATTTCCATATCTAATAAATCCAAGGAAAAATCTAGACATGTTGGCATATTCAAAGGGTCTAATTTATCCTCTCCAATTACCAATCAATGACAAGGAGCGAGTCTTAGCTAAGTTTGAAGCATCTCAAAGCCAAGGCTAAATTTTAATTTTTCAAGTGTCAAAATATAGATCACATGTTGTATACATTGAATGAACAATATTATAAACATATACCTAACAAGGAGAACTACATGTAGTTTGACTTCCCTCTTTGAAGTATTAGATATGTAGAATTGTTTAGACATTCAATGATAAGTGGTTGGGGTCAGATCAAACCACCTTATTTTTATTTTTGCGGACCTAAACATAGTGTTAAAAGTGGAGCTAGGTTTTTAAAAGGAGGAACTTTTTGGGTATTATGTGAAAAGTCAAACCTCAAGATCTCACACACAAATGAAAGAACACTGGGCATATTATCATGTATTAGAACAGAGAACAAATATTCACACAAACAATACTATTAGGTTTGGTCGTTGGCATCAGATAGTAATAACCAAAGGCTAACATTACTATATAGGTGTACTTAGAACTTTAGCTCCTTATCTGAGTAACTCATAGTCTACTTTCCTTCCTATCCTATAACTCGTACTCAGTTTTAGCGCTACATAGTTCAATAAGATTTTAAGTATCTTTACCCTCTTAATACCTTCATATTTAGTAAGTGCAATTGTCAAATCAATTTCTACCTTTTACATTCATATTTATGCTTAATTGTAATACATAAAAAATTGAATAGTACATAGTTATATTGTGTTAGGGTTAACTAATCCAAAATAAGGTAAAATAAAAAATCTACAATATACTTTTTTGGAGAAAGCACCAAAAACAAGAGGGGACATGAATGGGGGGCGGAGCGGGGATGCTGAGGGACATGTTAGGAAATGACTAGAAATGTGAAAATACATCGATAAATCAAGATCTAGATCAATAATCAACAAACACATGAGTACCTTAAATAATGCAATTTTATGATTAATAATTATTTGGAGGAAATTTTTAAGTGTCTACATAATATTCCACTTTTATGTGTATGTGCGCAAATATATCAAATTAAAATAGAAATAGGATAGAGATAAAATTTTATAATCTTGATGCTCTCGTAACAACTCAAATGCTCCTATGAAATTTGCAAGAAATTTTACATGTGAATTGGTGCCCATAACAATCATCTATTCAAATCTAGAAATTAAAAATTAAAAGTGATATACTTAATTTAATTGTCTCTATGAGGATGCCCCTATATAAGATCTGCATGCCTCTAAACTTGTATTAGATTCTAATTTTGAAGATATATAAATACCTTACAAAATCCATATATATATATATATATATTTTAAGTGAGTGAAAATCAAAATCAAAGCAATAATATAAATGGTAAAGAGTCTAATGAGATTGTTAAGTAATTTCATTCCCACCATAGAGCCAAACTCAGCAAGTTCAAGTTTATGTAGAGTTTCTCTTTCTCGCGATGGAGCTAAACCTAATGTGTAGCAAGGTCAAGTTCATGTAGAGTTTTTTCGAATGGTAAGTTGAGGTATTTATTTTAAAGATCGTTCTTGCAACACCATTCAACCTGAACTTACTTGGGTTTTAACTTGGCAGTATATCTTTCTCTATAAGAAAAATACTTTACTCCGAAAATAAATAAATAAAAATAAAAAATAAAATCCAGCATGGATAAGCATAGTGTAAAACAACTTTGTTGCAGAGAGAATGATGACAAAAAGAATCGAAAGCTATCTGTACAGCAAAAACATCATAGCATGCATTGAAAACTAGATATATTTTTGCTTTTAGGTAGTTGTGGAGTACATCAAAAGCACCAAAAAACCAAAGCATTATCACAAATCAACTCTGGGCTTTTGCCATTTAGATGGATCTCTTTGCATGCCAACCTGCAGGTTTTGTGACATGATCATTAGTAAACTTTTTCTAACTTTCTGGTGGACGACTGCTTTCATGAAAGCTGTATTAAATTTAGCTAAAGTATGCCAAAGGTGACCCACCATGGAAAACGAATAATATTTTGGCTTCTGCTGTCAAAACAGAAAATATATGTTGTACTGATAATTAGACGGTTTCTTCCTTTCTTTTTTCTGCGACCGCCACCGATATGTCAATTCATGGCAGGTGTGGATAAGTTTGAAAGTTGAAGCTCATTGTTAGTGGAAATCCAGAGTTTTGTGTTCTGTTGGTTTCTCTTTATGTTTTACAGAGGTATTGTTTCAATGCTTTTGAGAGGTAGAAGATCTGTCACAATGATTGACATCAATGGCTGATGGATATTCGTGGACTCAAAAACACTTTTGTGATGTTTGTCTCTTTTCATGAAGATCTGTTGGATTTGGATTGTTGGACGTTTTTTTACAACTTTCTTACTCTTTTTTATTTTTGAGTTAGAGAATATATTAAGTCTACTTTATTAAAATTGTTAGGTCAAAATTTTGTAAAAATTAAATTTTAATTAAAGGATATTCTTTTTTATTAAAAATAAGAAAGAAATTATTCTCACAAAATAATAATATAAAAAATATATTAAAAGTGTTGTGTAAGCAACTTGGCAAACCTTTTAAGTCTAATATTAATTTCTTTCCTACCAATTTCCACATTCTGAATGTAGTTTTGACTACTAATATAAGTCGTTTGTATTTTAAAGAATTGAACTATTCATATTTTACTAAATTGGATGTTGGGTCCATATTTATTCTACCTTGGAATGATAAATTTCTAGCTCAAAATGTATATACAAGAGTTCTCATGTTTTTATATGCGAATTCAATGGCTTGTTTGTCTCATAGAAAGATTAATGTTTCTAGATTTATCAAATATGGAAATCAAAAACAGAATTTAAATAGTTGATATAGAGAAAAATAATTATTTTATGTGAATTTTTATTCAAGATATTTAATCAGTGCTAGAGAATGACTCATATTTATTTCAAAATTATTCAAGTGTGTGTATATTTTAGAGCACTAGACATCTACATTCCACCTAGATATTGAATACATGGCTTCTATACCCGTTTAAGGATTAGAATGTATATTCTCCTTCATTAGAATTCTAGTAAGAGGATGATGTAGGAGCATGATGGGATATTGGAAATCTTACATCACCAAAAACAAATCCACACTTTTAATTCTACGTTTACAGGTGACAATATAGGTGTTTTTTTAAGGAACATCAGGGTTCTACTTTATTTGGGATCTAAATCTCTAAGTCCTTAGCTTATTTAAGCCACTGATTATTCGAACTCTCTACATCTATGGGTTATAATGTTTTCTTTATTTCTTCAAATCTCAGGTCTTTTTTTGTTATCCCTTGGTGTCCTTGGATTTTTCTTGCATCATAGATACTCCTATTTTATCTAGTTCAAGGAAGCTCAACATGTGTTTGATCCTTGTAAGATCCTTACTCAAACTTCGACTTTGTCGTCTTTGTTTTTTGGTTGCTATGTGAAAAGAAGGGTTCTTAGTGATCACCCTCTCATTAGTTCATGTTTTGATTACTTTTTAAGCTTTGAGGATTGTATTTACCCCTGACACGAGATTTCAACACTTGTTGTCTTCTTGCTTGATATCAATTAGCCTTTGTTTATTACTTTTAAATCTAAGTATTTAATTTGATCCATGATATGAGATTGTGACAAATGTCACACTCAAATAATTTTCTCACACTTTATTTATTGTTACCTCTAGATTTAATAGGATTTGTGTTACAACATGTTACCATGTGTAGCTTTCTTGTGAGATCTTAAAATAAGCTTGTCTATATGTGTTGCATCTAGTTTCATGTAATAAAAAGTTGTTGGTTCTCATTGCCTTGTGACTCAAGGTTATATATATTTTTTGAACTATGGGAATGGAACATATATTATGACACTTTTCATTATCTTTTGAAGTTATGATCTCTACTTTACCTTTATGTTTCTATTTTTATTATCTCTCCATGCAATAACATTGTGGTTAGTTTTATATTCTCGTGAACTCCTGGGTTTGGATTTTCTCCTAATCTTTGAGATATAAACAAGCTCCATGAATAAATATCATTCCACATATCATGGTCTCATGAATTATACTCACAAAGGGGTTCTCATTTTTATTCTTTGTAAGGCACTCCATGATATGATAGTTTACCACATAATCTACCCATGAGATCTTGCTTAAGCTTTTCTTTATCCTTTACCTAAAATTTTCATTAAGCTTGTTGAAAATTATATTACTCCATGTGGCATCATATTGTGGTATCAACATATAGTGGGTACTCATTTTTTATCTTAGTTTTTAACATTTTATAAATGTTTATTAAAATGACATTGTGACAAGTGTCATGTTCTCTAAAGATCGTGTTTGAGAGTGGTTATCTTTGGTTTGAGTACTCAAAGGTTCTCTATGAAATGAGATATTGACACATGTCAAAATCTCATGACTCAACCTCATGAAGGGTTATGATCATTGTTATTCACTTGGATACTCTTTCCACTTGGATCTATGTAGCGAGATGTTAACACATGACATCATCTAATGTATTTTCCTTTATTTTCTATTTCTCTATCTTGAAGTTGAATTGATATAAGAACTTAGAGAATAAGATGAAATGAATCTAAATGATAAGGGGATAAGTAACTCAAAACATATCATGTACACAAATGATCTAGCATTACAAGACGGAGGTGATTATCTATGTCTCTCAATGTACCTCTATTAGTCATGATCGAAGAAACTTTACTCAAAATATGAACTAAAAGGGAAACTAATTTTTATTTGGTTTCCCATGCTCTTTCAAAAAATATTTTTTTGGCTCTAAGTTACCCAAGTTGCTGAGAATGGGAGGGGATAATGAGACTAAGGAACTCATCACCATGAGGATGCTTGAGATTGTGTCTCTAAGTCTAGAGCTCTATAAGGAGAGTTTAAAGCATATTGGGTATGTGAAGGTTAAGGAATCTAAGAGAGCTTGAGATAAATCTAAAAATATATTTGAAATGGGTTTTGAATCATATTATTTAAAGACAAAACTTTGAGGGATATTTGAAGTTTGGATCAAGATATTAAAATTATAAATTTTGTCTAAATGTCTATTAAAATGTATATGTTTTCAATTTTTTTAGTAACAAACAATAAAGTAGTGTTCATGGTTGTTTTTGAGTCACATGGTATCAAATATTAGATATATATATTTATAAGAGAAAGAAAGATTGAAGCAGAAGAAAGGTGGACATGAAAAGTAATCAAGATGTGGGATGAGACCCCAAAATGACCCTCATATTTTTACTTAATCTTTTCTTAAACACATCATTATTTTCCTATCCACACTCTTTTGGCTCATTCGATTTGGATATATGCACATATAATATGAGTGATGGATATGCATATTATTTTGGTTTAAAGTAGTTATCTGTATATAAATTAGTATGATTTAATGACTTGATTTTTTAAGATATTACTGATGCTATAAAAATAATGCAAGATTATATCAGGTTTATACCTATTTGTAAATTGTCAACCAATAACAACTCATGAGGTTATTTACAGAAACTCTTGTGTGACAATTATAGACTATACATGTTGTTTATTGCAATTGGTTTAGAGAGCTTCCATGTGTCATAATAAAATTACTTAAGGTTTGTTGCTTTGTGAGGATGAAGGAAGATTTTTAGCTAGGAGATTTTTCCAAAAGTTATTTTTATTTTATTAAGTTTTGACTTGCAAGATTCATTTACTTTTTTATTTGACTAAACAATTGTCTCCAATAGTCCACAAGTGATTTTAACAACTTATCATATTCATAGACATGTTGATTTTTTTAAATTCTTATGTTGTCATTATAAATTTTTGAGATATATTCTATTTTTGAATATTATTATAGATTTATGTATAATAATCCCCCCTTCCTCATCTCTCTCTCCTCTCCCCCTGCCCTCCTCCTCCTTCTCTCTCTCTCTCTCTATATATATATATATATATATATATATATATATATATATATATATATATATATATAATAGATTTATGTATAATAACCCCCCTTTCCTCATCTCTCTCTCCTCTCCCCACGCGCCCTCCTCCTCCTCATCCTCCTCCTCTCTCTCTCTCTCTCTCTCTATATATATATATATATATATATATATATATATATATCTTTTATTTAAGATAGAAGTTGAATGTTTTAGAATAAGCTAGATTGAAATAGAGTATTGTAGTATTTTGTAATAAAGATGTAATTAATATTAGAGTGTAATCAAACATGTAATATTTTTTTAAAGCTAAATTTTAATTAATAATAGTTGCATTGAATTAATCATGTCTTAAGTGGGGAAGGCATTCAAGCTCTAGTCCAACTAAGATAGGGCTAACTCATAAAGATTAAATTGTCTAGTTTCTCATTTGTTAGTTTATTTATGTTGTGTGTGCATTTCATTTACATTTTTATTTTGTAAGTGTGTGTACTTTTATTTTCATAGTTAAATTCATATAAATAAATTTACTTTTTAGTGCGAACCTTTAAATTATGTGTGTACCTTTTATTTATGTCTGTGTATTTCAATTCCAAGTGCTTACTTTAGATTATGTTGTGTGGAAAACTTTCGTCTTAAATTAGAATTTCAATTTTAGAATTTAATTTCTAGTAATTTAATTTATGTAAGTGTGATTTATATTCATGTCATTTACTTTCCAAAATAGTGTTTTGTTACAACCCCTCAAGTTGTGCTCAAGAAAAAGTAATTTTTTTTTAAAAACAACTAAACAATTAACTTAACATTTAATTTATAGAATTAAAAAATACAACATAGCTAAATCATAACTAGGAATAAAAGTACTTCTAATTCAAATACTGTTCACAATATTAATCTTATATAATTCCAAGAAAATAATTTACAATAGGACATAGCTACAGTTGGTCTCACATTACAACACCCGCTATTCAAGTATATCAAATACATAATAAAATTACATTCCTTAAGGCATACAACTTAATACAATAAATAGATGTCAAGCTCTCTGGAGCTCGAGTCGATCCAACTCGTGTATTGTTGATAATCACAAATGTCATCTCCAAGTAGTACTGTAGTGGGGAGGGAGAACATCATCGAAGCAATTTTCCACTCACACGACGGACCAATAATTCTCCCAACAATTCTCTATCAGGGAATGGCCCTCCTTTTACGGATAGGTAGATAAAATAGTACGAGTATCAAATGAGACATGTTAGTACCCCATGTGATTTTAAGATTTACTACTACAACATGATGTGTATCATAAAGAAAATACATCTCAAACATGATATCACACAACATGCAAATCAAACATATGAAATGATAATGTATATCTAAAAATACTTTGGCTAAATTTTTCAAATAATTACGATCAATAGATGAGTCAATTTCATCACACATCATTTGATTGAACTATCTATTGGTGGTACTATCTAAACTAGTGGAAACCGTCTCACGATCTATTAGTATCATCAATATAAAAACTATAATAAACATAGATGTCATAGTATAAAACTTAAAAAGATTCACTCCAAATTCTTCCTATACTAGAGATGGAATATTCAAAACCATACATTGGTATAGTGATTTAAAACTTACTATTACGACATATAAAATAATATATAATAAAAACATGGCCAAAAGGAAGGTCGCACCATCTAGATGTGTTTTTATACTAAATCACACAATGATTGTAAATAAAAAAGTTGACTATCATTTAAATTGCAACCAAAGATTCTATCTCCTCTATTAATTCGGGTAATAAACTTGCTATTACAATGTCATACATGGTTCTATTCACAATCTGTCCATAATTTGCTTTCTTGGTATATAGCAAGCATGTCTAAAGTAATATCTTATAATTCAAATAAAAAATACTATTGTTTTCATTTTGACTAAGTTCAGTTTTCAATTTAGTATACCACGGTTTCATTCAAATACATATCCGTTCAATGCAAGCAATGTTTCCTTCTAAACTAACACTCAACTTTGTAAGATTTAATTTGGCACTTCAATAAATCACTGGAGTATTGCATGGAAAGTAGTTATATTTAAAATAATTTCAATCTTATTTAATAAAGCTCTAGATTTATGGAATAACCCCCGGGCCTGTATTAAGAAAAACACAGCCATTTAAAATTTATATCATAGGCGTACCAGTCAAATGCGGGTTTGAGCACGGTCCAAAAATATTACAATACACCTTGAAACTTCAATACCCTCTACCAAAATTGGGATGTAGCCAACATTTAAAAGGAGATGCTAACAGATATAAAACGTTGCCTTTATTGATATGAGGCCCATCCATTCAATTAAATAAAAAAGGAACAAATTGCAATGTTACGAAATTCAATACAAACCAATCATGAAATAGGACACAAGCGTAGGTTTTAAGATGAAAATTCAGAATTAAATAGTGACTAGCTGCTATACAAAATAAAATATAGCCAATAGGATTCTAAACGCACTCCCCCAGTATTGGAATGCAGTGAATACATAAAAGGAGACACTGATTATTGAAATAAAATGCCGCCAAATTGATATGCAATGCAGGCTTTAAAACATATACTCATCGTATACAAAGACACAAGCAATAAAATATAATTCTGGTATAAGGAATAAAGCACAACTTTTAATAACAAAATGTAGCCTATAAGAAATAAATCATTGGAATAAGGAGGAACTCATTCCTTTTATTTGTAGGCTTTATTTGACCATATGCAATGTGGCTTAAAGCAAAACATTCTAAACTTAGCACATGTCTAAACATTACAAGGTAAAAAGAGATGATTTACTGGCTTAACGAACGGAACATAGGCCACAAAAGGTAAAAGGACGTATGCAATTTTAAAAACACTGGTTAATAATACTTAGGCTTCCATAGGATTCAATGCAGCATGCAAAAATACCACGCAGTCTGGCAAAGCTCAACAAGTAACTTAAACTAAGTTTAACGCTGACATCATATAACCGTAGCCTCTTAATACTGGAATTCCACAACTTTATGACTTCTAAAAATATGGAATAAAAAAAAACTTATTTCAAAACCAACTTAATAATACGCTTTTTCTTTGCTTTGATTTTCTCTCTAATCCTTAATTTCTTCTCCTTTCTTCCTCTTTCTGTCTATTCTCTCTCTGTATCCATGTGTCTTAATTCCACAGATTTTTTCTTTATTTATAAAATTCATTCTCCCCTTAACTTATGTGCTACCCCTTTGCATGTAAACTCTCTAATCTTCTAAGTTTATTTCTATTCTATTTAAAACATGATTTTTAAATTACTACGCCATTTTTTCTTGTTTTCTCGATATTCACTTCACTTAAGAATCTATTTTCTTAATTTTAAAATAAATTCATGTAAGTTAATTAAGATTTCCTTGACACAGCGTTTAGAATTTAAAATAATTTCATTTCCATGCAAATTTTCAAAACAATAATAAACAATTATTTAAATAAAAGATAAAATAAGTTATTAATTGCATTTTATATGTAAGATAATTATTTCCACAATAATTATACCTATTAAAACTAATATTTATTTTTTGGTTTTAAATTCAAAAATTAATTCAATTAGAAAAGAGCTCTAATGTGTATTATAATTAATTCCACACATACAAAATATCACAAGCAATACGCACTAACATTTTTATGCAAATATCATTTAAAATATACTATGCGTATGTGTAGGGTTAGTAGTATTTTTCATTGATATTCTCCTAATCATTCCATTTAGTCAATCCTCTCCAAAGACGCTCTTTCTCATCAAGCTCTGAAAGTAGTACCTATCCTGCATCCACCACACAATAAATAGGTAGTTAGTCTGAGTCATAAAAAATATCACTATTGATGCACAACTAACCAATACACATCTATAATGTATAGAATATAACATACAATTATCATATCGTGTATTCAAATCAACAATGTTACTATCCCATTATAGTATATGTCATAAAGCTAAAAATCAAAGTAACAGTAATTAGTTATCAACCATACTAATCAACAGATTAAATGTTTATTTGTCTTAGGGTGGAATCAGGGTGTAACATATTTACTTCGTGCAAATGTTTTTTTTTTCAAAGAAAGTATGTTTATTTTCAGCCATTGTGTTTCCATATACACAACTAGATTAAAAATTAAGAAAATTAGATGATCACAAAGTCTTGTGTAGCATAGTGAAGACCCTTGAGAAACATATACCTCCCTAAGTTGACTTAAGTTAAAGTTCACATAATTTATATGTTATATGGCTGCCTATTTTAATTTAATCACATGTTAAATAAGATTTCCTCAAGCATATAACTAGATTTAGATTGTCTTCCCCTAAAATGTGATTACATCTTCCATCAAATGTTGGTCAGTATAAGATGTTATTGTTGAGTTTCCTTCATAGTGAGAAAATTGGGTAAAGGGCACAAAAGAAGTTGAGTTTTTCTCCATATTTTATTGGTGGATAAAAAATAAAGAGCTAAAAAAAGGTCTATATAGAATATAGTGTGTTAGTAACAAACTATCAACTTATGGATGAGGATAATGTAATCCAAGATCCTAAGATGAAGACTCTAGTGAGGGAATTGGGATAACGCTATGGTGTTTATAAGCATGCATGTTGTGTGTGTATTATAAGCTATATTTTGTTGTGCACATGAAGTTTATCATTTTTCACTCAACAAAGAAAAAATTGTTGTTGTCATTTTGTTGAAATAATTTTTGTTTGGGTTACATGGTAGAAATAATCTCTTCATTGAGACCCTTAACCATGAGTGCATCATAGATTCCTATACATAGTTTTGAGGATGATTAATAATCTAATTTTAGATCTTCCTAGTTATATTGAGAGTTTAAGTCCTAAAAAATTCATTGATTGGTCACTAAATTAGATAATTTTTTTGAGCATGAAAGCATAAAATATCAAAATTAGGTAAAAAATTCATTTTCTAAGTTGAAGGGCCGTGCATTCTATAGACACTAGAATTATGCATCATAAGTCTTTTATGACATATGTATTGTGGTTGAGTTTGATATCTTAAAATATTGAAATAGGCTAAGTCTGGTATCCTAAAACCCTAAAATAATTTAAGTCTAATATCCTAAAACCCTAAAATAAGCTAAGTCTGACATCCTAAAATCTTGAAATAAGTTAAGTCTAAAATGTGGTAGAATCTTCCAAAATCTATAATTTGCATCATAACTCCTAGAGGTCTAAAACCCCTCTGAAACATCCTAAAAGTATATATATATATATATATATATATATATAATATAATTTAAAGTATAAGTAAATGTCTATTTATAAATATAAAATTATACTTAAATATTTATTTTATGTATATACTAACTAATTCACCCATGGTAATTACTTTTACTAATTACCATTGTAATTATCTTAACTCCCCATAATCCTAAAATATCTAAAAAAAATCCCTTTTAACCAAGTAAATATGTTTTTTTAACAACCTCCATCATAAGAAAAACCCGTGTAAACAACTTAGCTTTCTATTTAGCTAGGTGGTTTCATTGTTGAAAACAACCAAGTGGACTTTAACTAAAAGAGCAGAATCATTATTGATCCTCCCATGATCAACATTGATTTATTTTGGATTGATGTCAATTATATATACTTGTGTATTATTCTTTGGAAGGGACATGATTTTGAATGCAGAAATGTTGATGAAATTTCCATTACCTATGTTATTGATGCTGCATGACAAGCTATATTATAATCAAAGATCTTGATATCTTTTGTGAAGCCCAATGTTGCAATCAAAGATCTTGTTTATCCTGCAAAGAGTCTAGAATTCATAATATCCTTTGGAATAAGGTAGCATAGTCTAGGTAAGACTTTTTTACTTATTTATCCTAATTTAAGTTCATCTTATTTATATTATTTATATCTATTTACACTTATAAAGCTTTAGGAAATCTTAATTTTACCTAAAATAATTTTTTAAGTTTTTATCCTCATATTCCATCAAAATCGATATCAATCTAAAGGGATAGGCATTAATCCAAATGATTGATATCGATCACTATTTAAATTATCGATGTTCTGAGACTTAATTTTTTTTTTGTTAGCATCTCTTTTATTCTTCTCTATTCTATTTATTATGCTCTGTTGTCTTTGTTAAACATCCCTTTTATCCCTAGAACATCCTTAACCATATAAAACCATCTTATATCTTTTTAATATCTCTCTTTAATCCTTTGCACTCACATTTATGTTTATACATACATAATCGACATTGATTTATACAAGATCGATGCCAATCTTTCAGATCGATATCAATCTCTATGTTTTTATTTTCTGTCTGTAACCCAAGGTTGTTTTAACAACTTGAGTTAGTATTAATCAAAATATCTATATCTATTTATCTTGATCATCTGAATCTATTTATATTATTTATCTCATCCATCTATCTTAAATAGTCTGTATTCATTTATCTTATCAAATATATTTAACATGATTTATATCTCATTTATCAATTTTATCCACTTGATTGCATAAAATAGTGAGATGACATCCTTGTGAGGAAGTGTATGACTTCTTAGAACTGGTCTCATACTAGGAAATCCACTCATCTATCTTATTAATCCAATCTTATCCAATTTATTTCTTGTGTGTAGGTAGTCTTTCCTAGCCAAAAAGGAGATCCCACTTTGCTGGATCAATAGTGTGCAACCTTCATCATATGTATTCCTTTAAAAACCCCTATATCATTTCTATTTTTAGTAGTTTATTTTATAATGAAAATGAAAAAAAAATACTAAAACACATCCTTATTGTGAGATCATGTGTAGGGGAAATGAGTCAATAGAGGTAAAGATAACCATTGTTGAAAATTTGAAGTCCAAATTCATACCTTATAATTACTGTTAACATTATTCAACAAGTTATAAATTTTGCAATAGAGGAAGATGAATCTGAAATATTACATGAAAGAAATTTATAGACTCGCCATTAAAGTGGGTCATGTTGAAGATGAAAATGAGAAGATATTGAGGTACATGAATGGATTATGAATTTTAATTCAATATAAGTATGGTATGATCTGATTTCCATCTATTTTATAATCTTATAAATGAGTGCTAAAATTTTGAGAAAAAAATTTCACCCAAAAAATAAGGCACAACACAAATTAGATTAAATTATTCTTTCACATAGGACAACGAATTAAAAACACAAGCTAATCTATGTAAGAAGGAGAATCCTGTAATTCTCTACATAATGAGACTACTATGAAAAAGAGGCATAATAAATCATATGGATGATGTAGAGGAACCTATGAATGAGATAGAGAATAGGATTCATGGGTATATGTTTCAAATGTAGTGAAATTGGACATAGAAAAATTGAGTGTCTAGATACACATAATAAAGTTATTAGGAGGAATGATGTTAATGCACATATTATGAAAGTGGATGAGCAAAGTGTTATGTTAGTATATCAATAAAAATAACCATAAATTGAATAATCTCTCATGATGAAGAGGGTGATGTTGAAACCAAAAAAAGAAAAGAATAATCCCACAGAGGAAGAATATTTTCAAAACTATTTAAATTTTTGGAGGTAATTATTTCAAAATGATTTTTTATAGTGGTAGTATAGATAATATTTCTTCCCAAGAGATGGCTAAAAATCTTAGTTTGAATAATATTTTTCATCCAAATCCTTACATAGTATTTTGGTTGCAGAAGGACAACTAGATTCTACTGAATAAGAAATGTATGGTAAGTTTCCATATTACACATAATGCCCATGGGCATTTTATATTTGTTACATTGAAGTCCTTGGTAGTTTAATAGGAAGGCCTAACATGATGGTCACACAAACACTTACACCTTGGTGACAGATGAAATGGATTAAATTTTAAAAAATTTAAACAATAAAACTGATAAAGTGAAAAAATGTCCAAGATTTTTGATAATTTCAATAAAAAAATCCTAAAATAAGTAAAAGAGTGCACATATTATGTATTTATATCGAATTCTAAGCAAGTTGTAAGCACAAAAAGCACAAGAACAATAAAAGAAATAATTTTGGGAAAATTAAAGGAGACCAAATATTGTTTCAAATGATCTATCGTATAGGTTTCTACCCATGTAAATTATTAAATGGATTTGATTCCAGGTTTGAGTTTAATAAATAAATTATAATATAGGTTGACACCTAATGACAATGCAAATGTGTAAAGACAAGTTCAAGAGATCTTAGATGAAGGGATGATAAGAGAAATATTGATCCTATGCATAATTACAATAGTGATAACACCTAAAAAATTATTTGAATGGAGGGTTTTCACTGATTCCATATCCATCAAAAATATTAATATTAAGTACATAGTTCCACTTACATGCATGGAAGATTTTATAGATTTCTTAAGTGGAGCACTATACTTCATGAAAATTAACTTGAAGATTGGATAACATGAGATTCATATAAGGGAAGGTGATGAGTGAAACATTGCATTCAAAATGTAGAAAGGATTTTATTATTTTTATTCATGTTATTTTTATTGAGTAACACACCAAGTACATTTATTAGACTCATGATTGAATCACTAAAACCATTTCTAGGTAAGTTTGTTAAAGTATATCTAGATGATATACTATTTTCAACAAAATGAAGGAAGAACACTTACTACATTTCAATAAATTATTTTAGCAATTACGAGATGAAAAATTATTAGTCAATTTTAATAAATTTTGCTTCATGAAGGATGGGTTCAAATACGCAGGTTTTGTAATACCCTGAGAAGGTTTGAAAATGGATCAAAAAAAGTGTGAGCCATACTTGAGTTATCATCACCGAAGTATAAATTTTAAGTATGAATAATTCATGTAATTTAATTTTTTTATAATAAATTAATTATGGATTTTAGTGGGGTGGGGACAAAAATAACTTAGGTTATGAGCAAAGATAGAAAAGTGTTTGTATAGAGTGCAAAAGCAGAACATAGTTTCTAGTAGTTGAATAAGAAGGTAACTAAGCATCCAATGTTGTCATTACTAGATTTAAATAAAGCATTTACATAGATTGCAATGAAATAAATTCAAGAATAGAAGCAAATATGAATTTAAAGAGTATTCCTATAAGTTAATTCAAAGAGAAATTAAATAATGCGAAGAATGAATATTCAATGTCTGACGAGGAGTTATATGCCATAGTGAAAGCATTAAGAAGTAGAGGCACTAGTTATTGCTTAAGGATTTTGTATTATACATAGACCATTAGACACTATAATTTATTATTAGTAAAGGAAAATTGAGCCAAATAAATATGAATTGGGTTGAGTTTATACATATTTTTTCTAAGAAACAAAAGTGGTAAGTCTAACAAAGTTGTAGATGCATTGAGTAAATTAAGTTTCTTATTGAACTAGATGTGAATAGAAATCATATGATTTGATTATAAGAAATAAATTTATGAATAAGATTAATGTTTTATATATTAATGGAAATCATACACAAAAGTAGTGATTCATGAAATAATGGTTCCATGTTTGGATTATTTTATGCAAGAGGCATTTTTGTTTTGAGGAGTACAATTATGTATGAATATAGGTTCACTGCACAAAAAATTGATTAAGGAGAAACTTAGTGGAGGTGTAGTAGGTTATTATGGTAATGAAAAAACATATGTGCAGTTGACAAAGAGTTATTTTTGGCCACCAATTAGTGTAAAGGTGTGCAAATGTGTTCAAGATTGTAGAATTTTTTTAGTTGGTAAATGGGAAGAGTCAGAATCTAGGGTCGTATAAACCATTACCAATTCCAAAGATACCATGGGAAAATATTAGCATGATTTTTTTTGGATTTCTTAAGACACAGAGAGGACATGATTCCATATTAGTGATTATGGATATATTTTAAAATATGGTACCTTTTTTTTGCTTTCAAAAAAACTAGTGATGTAATAAACATTGCTAACTTGATTATTTTGAAATATTAAAGCTAAATAAATTACCACACAATATAATATAAGACTAGGATGTAAATTTTATTTAATAGTTTTAACAGACATTATCAAAGAAACTAAATACCAAGTTATAATTTAGTTCGGTGTTTCTTCATTAGATGGATGGAAAGAAAAAGGTAGTTAAGAGAAGTCTTTGGAACCTGTTGTGATGTTTGATTGAAGTAAATATAGGAACATGGGATTAAATTATTTCACAAGATAAGTTTTATTATAATCATTCAATTAACACAAGCAATGGAAGGACACCATTTCATAGTATTTATGTTTCAAGTTCAAGGAATGATTCATAGTTGTGCAATATTAGATATTAATTAAGGAAGACGACTCAAATGGAATATCCTGCTAAATATCTACATAATTTACATCAACAAGTGTAGAAATAATTGAAAAGGAGAATTTTTTAGTACAACTAATATGTAGATGTAAATAAAAGAGAAGTGGAGTATTAGGTGGGAGACATATTATTATCATAATTGTGAAAATAAATATTTCTAAAGGGAACTTACAACTTAAAATGGAAAAAAATAAGCCATGAAGAGTGTTGTAATTTTTTTTCAACAAATGCTTATGAGATAGATTTACTTAAAATAATAAAATATCACCTATTTTTAATGTGGAATATTTAAATATGTATCATGAGTGTAAGAGTAGTGTAAGTGAAAATGCGGTTTCTAAAGAAGTTGACTGTAAAACACAAATGCTTGAGAAATTACACAAGTAGAAAGGGTGATTGATTCTAGATTCAGTGAATAAAAACACAATAGAGAGTATAAATAATATTTGTAAAAAATAAAAGGGTTGATAAATTTAACATGTAACTTAGATAAACACATCAATAGTTATCAAACAAGGAATACAATTAGTATAACTCTTAAAAGGTGTAAAAACAAGATCTCTTATTCTTTTTTATACTTGACGTGTATGATGTAAGATCATTTAGGTTCACTTGTAATATATCTATCTATATATATATATATATATATATATATATATATATATATATATATATATATATATATAAATAAATTTATTTTTGTGCACAAATCTTGTTTCACATAATCATTTTTGTTATTTTTTTGTCACCTTTGCACATGTGAAAATCAATTGTAGTATGGTTTCACATCCTTTCATACAACTACATTGTTCTTCCACATAACCATGTTGGTGCATGCAAATTGTTGTCACTTGTGTAAACATTCCATAATTTTATAATTGTATGCAACTTTTTCATATAATTTGAGTAGATGCAAGGTAATGGGGGACAAAAGGGGGGTATAAAGTGACACTTTTTTTTGAAAATAACAATAGTTGAACTTAGAGAGAATGTTAAAGACACTTCGAAAATGAATTTGACAATGACATAACAACGTGAATAATGAAATTTTGAACATAGTTTCTAAATATATACTTTTTTTCAATACCTAGATGATAAAAGTGTGCAAAAAAAATGCTTTTATGACAATAATTGGTCATTTTTGTGAAAAGATAAGGATATTAGATGTGTAGGAACACACTTTTTTGAGTAAATGAATGAATTTTTGTATGAAACTTCATATATAGATAGGTGAAATGTCTAATATTGTTGAGAATATTTTTTATTATACATATAATTTTAAAATAATTTTACAAGTCAAGACAACTAAAAAATTGAAAATGCAAGTATACAAACACAACTTTTTAATCTTATCTCCTTGAAAATCATTTTTTAAAAAAGCATAGTTGACAATGTGTAGATTGTTAAGATATCAGTTTTATAAACATTTGATTAATATTCAAAAAATTAAAAGAAAATTTGTGATGATATGTGTATAGTCCATAATGAGGTATGTTATATAGAAATTAAGTAATAATTATAAATAATATTCTAACATTAAAAATATTATATATTTTAAAACTATGCTTTCCCCTCTATAAACCCATTTAATTTTTTTAAAAAAATAATAAAATTTGCCTAATTAGACATGTTGATAAAGATAAGAAAGCCCTAATTTTTTTAGAAATCTCCTTGGTTGGTTCATGATAGAGTTTGGACTAGGTTCGGGACCCCCTAAGCCTAAAACCAAGGCAATTTTGGAGGGAAAGCTGTAATTTTTTTTTATAAACTTGCAAAAGGTGTACACCCTTTGCAAACCAACTTTTTGATCATTAATTATTTTTGCCCATTTTTTCATAGATTAGAAAGGGCATGTGTGCTTTCAAAAGGATGCACGACTTTTATGATTCATGAATTTATCTTTGCTTTCCCATGAAATTTACTCATTTTTTTGTTTTTTATGAGTTATAGATTAATTTTATACTATAACTATGCAAATTTAGTAATTTCTCCATTCATTTTGTTTGAACCGCTACAAATTTTTTATGTTTAAATCTACAATTATTTTGGTAAAGATAAATAATGGGGTCAATAAGGTATCTCAAAAGACCAATCAAAGAGCTAACAAATGAGGAAATTGAAGAGAAAAGAGAAAAAGAAAGAAAAAGGCACGAAGATAGGAGAGCATCTATAAGGGCTTCTAGGCAAGGTGAAGGTGTTTTCTCTACACGAGGTAATATTTCAAATGAAAAGAAGATGCCCGATTCTATACAATTTAGTTTAGATATGTATTCAAATGAGATAAGAGAACTTAATCAATCTTTATTGGATGATGAAATTCAAAATTTAAAGCATTTAAGTAATGAATTTATAATGAGTGATGAAACATATGGACAAATACATTATAATGACACAGCTATTCATAATAAATTTTTTTGAGTATGATGATAATCAACATAAAGTAATGACCCCAAATAATGTGTCTCATAATGAAGAGGAATTTAATTCACCTATAGGGTCTAATGTAGATAGTCAACCCTTTACTATCTCTACTATGGTTGAAGTGGTAACACCGCCCAATTTAATAAAAAATATAGCTCCTACACCCACACCTCCAAGGATAATAAGATAAACACCAAGGTATTTGGTTTAAATAGATGAGAAAATAATAGAACCTATGGAAGGTAAGATGTCAAAAAGATTATTTCAATGCCATGCTCAACGTGTATGGGAGTACGCATTTGAGAATAAAACTCATACAAAACAATGTTAGATATTTATTCAATTAATGAAAATGCAAGAAATGCATCTTGTGATGCATAATTTGAGGTTAAGAACATTCAACATGGAGGAAATAAATAATACAATAGTAAAGAATCTATTTAATGCATTTAAGACAACAAGCAATAAAAGTAAAAAAAAAGATAGTAATGTGGCAATACGAGTAATAATGGAATCTATAGTGAGTGAGTCAACATATAAATTTTAAATTCTTAGTGAAATAAGTAAATACTTGAACTTATATAGAAAAACACTAATAAATTTTGTAAAAATAAGAACAAGGATTGATGACCTTTCACTCATATATTGTTGGGTGTTTAGTGGTATACTCCCATGAAAAGATAAGGTATTAGTTGAAGGAACAAGACATTTGATTGAAATTTTTTGGTGAAAAAATACAAGGGTATAATCTAATATAAAAGATGTTGTTAAAAGAAGAAAAGGCTCAAAAAACTATGAACCACATGCAAAACATTTCTTAGACATGACCCAAAAATAATTTTATAAAAAGTTTATTGAAAAAATTAATGGCCAATTGATAATTAGCCAAAGGTCATTTGAGATGTGCAAGCCTTTCTATGTTAAAATAAACCAAGCACGTAACACATGTTGTTGTAGGGTACATGTTGAATTTATTATATATTTTGATGTTTTTCATCATATACAATGTACTTTACATACTAACAAGATTTTGCAGAAATGTATGGTATCTTCCCCACCTAATACATTAAGAGAATTAATCCAAGGTCTTTTTTGTCAAAGACCTAAGGGACAATTTTTTTTGCCAAACAATGTTTAGATGGAACATGTAATAGTTGTGGTGGTTTTTGAAATCTAACAAGTTTTATATATAAAGAAATTTCACATGAATTTGGAAAACAACTAGTTGATTATAAGAAAAACAAATTTGTAAATTATGTGTTAAAAAATGGAAAAAAGTCATCAATATGTGAAATGGTTACAACCAAAGTTTCTATATCTAATTTCATGTTTGAATTCAATAAAAAATTTATCTACCAATATGTAAGATACACACAAAATCAAAATGGTTAAATAACCAATTCAAGGTATGCAAGGATAACTTCCCAGTTGGCACCATTATTTTAGTTGTGGAATTTACTAAGAACTACACACTATAACCATAGAATGAGGTTCAATCCCAATACTATAATTCAATTCAAGTTGGATTTTTTTTCATATTACATTCAGACATGCACTTAATATCATAGATGATAATAAAGAGAATTTAAGGGAGTACCACTTTTATATGAGCGATGATAGATCACATTCTCTAGAGTTTGTCTAAGGTTATTTTAAGATATTTTATATAAATATGAATGGAAGAGAAACGATGTTTGATACACACTAAATTTGGTTAGACAATTGTGCTGGACAATTTAAGATTCTCGAATGTTTTACTAGTTAAGTAGAATGCATAAGAAGAATGATATTCACATTTTTTGAGATTTTTTGAGGCTGGGCATGGAAAATGGGAACATGATGGTGCAGGTGCATGTGTAAAAATATCCCTTAAAAGTGAGAAGTCAAATCACAAGGATGGTGTTAATTTGATCAATACTATAAGTATTATGACTTGGTGTAACAAACATATTTGTCATGGATCAAATAAAAATTATCATGTGTGAAGATTATTTTGGTTAATAGAGGAACAACACAAGGTAATGTATGAATATTTCATTCCAGTACCTAGATCGAGTGTTTTCCACTCCATTCAAAACTCAAATTCAAGTTCATAAAATATTTATACGAGGGATATGACATGTTTTTGTTCCCCATGTATGGAATTTAATTGGAATGAATGTGAGTCAAAATAATGCGTTGATGAATGATATTGTAGATCTATATCATTTATAAAAAGTAGTCATTCACTCCAGCAATTGATGGTTCATGAAATGACATCATCAATTGACATTGACCACATCTCAGATCTTGTGCAACTAGGTAAAATTTATACTTTAATTAAATATCCAACCTTATTTAGATATTAGTGATATTTTTATTTTTTCCTAGATGTGCTTACATTTTGATTATAATTTAAATACAGGGCATGTTTTTGTTGTCATTGCACTTGAGGATAATGATGAGGGAATATACTACTACTTATGTCATTATGTAGAGGTAAGAAAATAAACTATAAATGTTATGGATGGATAAGAGTTAATTTATCCCACTAGATCCATAGTGGTTACTAGACCCTGGCTTCATAGGTATTATAAAAAATAAAACAATTATTATTTGAGGACTATGAAACACGCATGGTGTTGCTTCATTATTCAAACCTGGTTATTTCTAAAAATATCCAAATGATCAAATATCATGGAAAACCTCACAATACAAATTTTTGGAAAGTAAGTGAATCTGACCATGAAGCGATTCTTAAAACACTTGAAAATAAAGCTAATCCTGAAGGTACATTAGATTGAATTAGTAAGTTTATCTAGTGTTCGAATTAATATAGTAAATTTATTTGATTTAATGTATTTTAATTTTAAACTATTTTATCATTATGTGTTTATTTATATTTAAATATTTGTACTAACAATTTTAATGTAGGTTAGTGGTACCAGATGAGATTCCACCTTCACATGGTTGGTCTTGTGAGTAGAGAATATTATCTTCTTGAAATGAAGAGAAGCCAAAAAACAATTCATATTAATGTTATCTACCTTAAGCAACCCAATTTTCACCTTCTCTCTATTTATTCTTTTAAGAAAACATGAAAATAGTCTTATCTATGCTATCTTAGAGTGCTTTTCCATGCATGTGTAGGAGCTTCTGATTCATCTCTAGCCCTCATGGTTATCTTGTAGCATGCGATAAAAGTTCACTCATTTTTCATACTTAGGGATGAGTGGATTCTCTTAAGGGATGCTTTCGATCAACTACAACCTTCACTCCTAGGGGCTAAATGAGACTAAACAATGGCCATTAAAATCTTAAAATTTCTGTTCTGATGTGTCTGTATAGATAGTTCATTGATTTGGATAATGAGTCAGAATATATGACCCTTGCTAACCAATGTTTGGCCTATTATTTGAGATTTGGCTACATGAAAAACCTCATTTCTATATTTACTCTAGATCAAGTTACAGAGAATCCTCTTGGGTTATCTTAGAGTACTTGTTCATGCATGTGTAAGAGCTAATGGTTTGTCTCTATCCCTCATGGTTATCTTACAATGCATGATGAAAGTTTGCTCATTTTACACACTCAGGGATGAGTGGATTCTCTTAAGTGATGCCTCTGGTCAACTACAACCTTCACTCCTATGGGTTGATCGAGACTAGAAAATGGTTGTTATAGACTTAAAATAACTATCCCAATGTGTTCATGTAGATGGTTCATTAATTGGGATAATGAGTCAAAATATATGACTCTCATTGACTAAATTTTAGCTTATTCTGAGAGATTTGGTTGTAAGAGAAACATCATTTCTGCATCTTCTCTTGATTGACTTAGAGAGAATCCTCCTAAGCTATATTATAATATATGTCTTTTTATGTGTAGAAGCTAATGGTTCATCTTTATCTCTCACAGTTCTCTTGCAATACATGATATAAGTTCACTCATTTTGTATATTTAAGGACAAATTGATTCTCTTAAGGGATGCCTCAGATCAACTATAACCTTCACTCCTAAGGGCTAAATGAGATAGGACAATGGTTATTATAGCCCTAAAATTCCTATCTTGATGTGTCTGCATAGACACTTCATTGATTGGGCTAATGAGTTAGAATATATGGCCCCGTTGACCAACTTTTGGCATGTTTTAATAAATTTGGATGCAAGAGAAACCTCATTGCCACATATCCTCCAAATTGAGTTAGAGATAATCCTATTGGGATCTCTTAGATAACTCATCCATTCATTTTTAGGATTTGAAAGTTCATCTCTATCCCTCAAGGTTCTCCTACAATGCATGATGTAAGTTCACTGATTTTGTACACTCAAAGACGAGTAGACTCTATTAAAGCATGCCTCTAATTAAATGAAAAATTCACTCCTATGGGTTTAATAAGACTGGAAAATGATCATTCTAACCTTAAAACACCTATCTTGATGTGTCCATGTAGATGGTTTTTTTATTGGACTAATGAGTTAGAATATAGAAACCTCATTATCGTGTCTCCTTTGGATCATGTTAGAGAGATTCCTCTAGGGGTTTCTTATATAAATAGAGAGGCCATGGACATGAATAAAAAATCGTGATTTATGAAAAGTTATTATGCAAAATTATCTCCACAATCTTTTGAAATATACCATTAAAATTAGTTACAATCTTCATTAATAGGCTAGTTTAATGATTTGGAATCATGAGCCTAGGTTTTATGGAGTGTTATTTAGACATTAGAGGAGTTTCCCACCTTTGTTGACAAAGAAAAAGATGCTTGATCAAGTGAGAACATGATTTTTAGCCACATTTGTATGGTGAATACATATGGGAAGGTAATATGATGTTTTCTTTCTTCCATTTGTTTCTTTCTATCCTTTGTAATTCCCATAGGAATAAAGAGGCTTAGTTAGTTAGTTATTTATGCATTTTTCATGATTTATGGACTAATGTTTTACTAACTTGCTCTGTAATAAGATGTAGATAGGATTACAAAGCAAGTTAGCCAAACATTAGTCCATAAATCATGAAAAATGTATAAAGAACTTACTAACTAAGCCTATATATTCCTATGGGAATTAAAAGGATAGCAACAAAAAATGAAAAAAATCAAACATCATATTATCTCCAAATGTATTCACCATACCAATGTGGCTCAAAAGCATGTTCTCCCTTGATCAAACATCTTTTTATTTGTCAAAAAAGTTGGCAAACTCCTCCAATATCTTAAGAACACTCCATAAAACCTAGGCTCATTATCCCAAATCACTAAACTAGCCTATCAATGAAGCTTGTAACTAATTTTAATGGTCTATTGCAAAGGATTGTGGAGACAATTCTGGATAATAACTTTGCATAAATCAAGTTTTTTTATTTATGTCCATGGCCTCTCTATTTATAGATTTTTGAGATTGGTCAGGATCAACCATGACCGTCCATCTCAAGATTGAGATGTGTGGCCATGGATAATCCTAATATTTGAAATTAAACTCATAAATATCCTCAAAATAAATAAGCATGAAAGAGGCATGGGAGGCATTAACTATGCATGGGTGACCCATAATCTTGATAGTTTATGCACTTATGGCTTGATGGATGCCACCCCATAGATGATGTGACTAGGTGATGCAGATATTCAAAATCAATTTCCAATAATGAGATATTAAAAAATATCTATGGAATTCTTACTTAAAATCTTAAATTAGATTAATTAACTTATATAAGTCTAATCAAGTTTAGTGTAATTCTTTGGAAATTGGTGCACAATTAATCAAAATGGTCAGAAAGTCATATTACTAGGTCATAATTTGACTGGAGAGGAACTGGAAGGTAATGTTAGATGCATTGGAGTTGCATTCCCATTTAAGATTTTGCCAACACCAAATAACAAAGGTACGTGACATATACCAATGAATTAGAAGAAAAGAGTGATCTAGAGCACTAAATGGTGAAATTGTCATTTTGACTTGAAATGATCTGATCAAAATTAGTTGGCCCATAAAATGAATTGTCCTATTTAGGGACACTTTGACCTAAACTAGCACTTGTAAGTGACAAGTTTGAACCATTTAAGGTGTTTCATGGATTTTGACCTAAAATGTGCATTTGAGTGTAATTCGAGTAAGATTGATAATTTCAACACAAATGGTGTTAGGAATTGGATGTCTACATTTTGCCCCAATTTGAGAAGCCATAGTGAGACATTTAGGAGAAAAAAACATTTTTTGATTTAGGCATAGCGAGACATGGGTATGGTGAATCCATTTGGGAAGGTGATATGATGTTTACTTTCTTTCATTTATTTCGTGTTATCCTTTGTAATTCTCATAGGAATAGATAGGCTTAATTAGTTAGTTCTTTATGCATTTTTCATGATTTATGGACTAATGTTTGACTAAATTGCATTGTTAGTTCTTCAATTGGATCATTAAAACTCTTCCAATTTGATTTTTTAGCTTTGTTTTGACATTTTTCTTTGTCATGGATTTATACAGTAACTGCCATTGGTTAATAAAACCGTCATCAGTTGGCATAGCCATCATCAATCACTATTGGTATAATCGATGTTGGTTAGATAACCATAGTTGGTTAGTAAGTGTAACCGATGTTGGTTATATAACTGACATCAGTCACTGTGTTTTTCTTAAAACCACAAACCTGAGAGCTAAATATGCCATTTTAAAATGCCTGGTTTGGGGTCATACGGACTCCATTTTGGATGATTTTTTTTAAAACCATGTGTTTTCTCTTAAATTATTAGAATTTAACATTAGTTTAGCTTCAATTTTCATATATTTTTCAAAATGTTTTGAAAATATATTTAAAATGTTCATAATATAATATATTTGCTTTTGGGGTGATGCCTTAAGGGTAGACAGGTAACCAACAGATTTCAAATTTGATAAATCATGTTTTAGACCACATTTTAAATGCTTTTAAAATGAATTATGGACATTATTTTAGTGCTTAAAGTAACATTTAAGATTATTAAATAAGTGTTTTTACCATTACTTTTCAAAGTTACAACTAAGACCAAGGGGTCAAATGAACACCACCTCATTTTCCATTTAGGATTAAAAATGAACTCACCTTTCCAAGTTTTTTGTATTTACTTAGTTGTTTAAGTAAGATTTTATTTTGAAAAAAGAAGGATGTCGTGTGTATGTTCTTACTTTTGTCCCCTTTAGGGAACCCTTGGAATCAAAAGTACCATTCTTACAGTAAAAAGCCTAGTCCAAGGCTTAGAAAGAATGCCATCTAAAGCGCTCCCCAAAAACTCATTAAAGTTTGGGTGATCTTGAAAATGACCCTAAAATATTTCTATTTTATGTTTTCTTTATTTTTATATAAATTTGGCTTGTGAGGGGGACGTCATTACCTCCTTTGAGTTATTTAGGGAAGATTTGACCTTGGGTTTCATCTCCCGGCATTGACTTCACTTACTTCTTCTGAGTTGCACATGGGATGTATCTGCATTTGGATATCACATTACACTAAGTAAATAATAAGATGTAGTGGTTTTAAAAAGGACTAGACCTTTTACAACTAGCTATATATGCAATCACCTAATTTTTGTGCTTATCTTTTGCATCGTTTGACTTGAAAGTCATTATGAAATTGATTCCCCTAGAATGATAAAAAACTAATTAGTTTTAGTCAACCCCATTTTGCCATACCCTTGCTAGGATTTGGATGATTATACTATGTATATTTTGGTCATTATTTTCTTGGTATGCTTTGAGGCTAAAACTTATTTGTTTTTTCATAAGCCATGTCAAAATCATGTATTTGAGTTAAGAAGGGTAACATTATGCTACCCAAATCATGTCAAATCTTTTTTACTTTTGAGTCTTTGAAACATAACAATTGACCACATCATTCGAGCATGCTTACATCATTAGGTTGCTCAATTTATTTCAAGAACTTGTTTAGCATTGTATCAAAAACTATTTGTTTTAAACCATGTCATGTATACCATTTAGACCTTGTTTATGCATCGTTATGCTGTCTGATCTTATCTAGCTTGTTTGGTCTAATCCTAGTCTTCAACATTACATTTTCAATTAAACTTGTTAAGTTTGGATCCAAACATTGATTGATTTCGGTTTAGGCCTCAATTCATGGAGTTGGTACATCTATATTTTTCTTTTGGGTTGCATAGCTTCGATTAAATGATTACCCAATTTTGAACACTACTAATTATTTGTTTGTTTGAGTGCCTATCCTCATCATTTTTTGTGACTTTGTTTAGGAAAACACAACCTTTCTTAAAAAACCTTTGATGTTAGACATTTGATGTTAAGTTGTTTTATGCCAAATCTCGGCACAAACTACTTTTGAGATGAAGCTTCACCCTTTGAACCAAGGTTGAACCTTTTGTCTTTTAAACATCACTTTTCAGAGTTTGTAGAACTTTAAGTCTTTATATTTTTGGAGCTTTCTTCATTAAATTTAGATATATCTAGCTACACTTATGGTGTAGCATAGATAATCCAAATTATGATAAAATGGTCACATAAAATGACTTTTATGACTTTAGTCAAGATCATTATGGTGATAATATAGTTTATGAGATAGATTTCTAGCCACCTCACAAAAAATAGTCATGGGAACACATTCAAGATCCATCTTAAGGTCCAACTCATGATTGGAATGATTGGGTTTATCAAGAAGAATTGGATGCTTTGGCTTGTGTAAATAATCAAACTCCACAATGTATCAAGATCACCATTTTAGGACCTCCTCCTTTGGTTTGCACAAGTAACCAAACTAAGAAGTGTTCAATCATCACCATTTTAATATCTCCTCCTTTGGTTTGCACAAGCAACCAAACTAAGAAGTGTCCAGTCATTACCATTTTAGGACCTCCTCCTTTGGTTTACACAAACAACCAAACTAATAAGTGTCCAGTTGTTACCATTCTTGGCCCATCACTAGTTTTTGATGAACCTATTGTTGAAGAACCTCCATTTGATGAACCAATTGTTTTTGATCCCTTCTTTAATAGTCTAATATTTAGAGAGTCCATTATTGAACCACAAATAATTGTTCCTGCTAAACCAAATGTTCCCCACATTATAAATTCTATGCCGATCTTTGAGCCTAAACAATAACCATTACCTCTTCAAAAGCCATCTAATGAGGATCAAGATGTGTTCAATATGTTATTCTTGAAACAACCATTTATAAAAAGATAAACTATGATAAGTTACCTATTTTTAAAGCACCTCATCTCCTTGACAAGCCAGTCTTGATAGAGTTGTCTCTTAATATTTTTCCACTCGTTGAGGAGTCTCACTTTGACAGACATGATTTTATCGAGACATCCCTTAAGCAGTTCCCTCTTTTTGAGGGGCTTCACTTAGACAAGTTAGTCTATGTTGAACCCTTCCAAGATGAATCAATTTTCATTGAGCCCATTATGCCATCACAAGCCATTACTTATAAAAAATTTGGCATTCAACAAAACATTTTCAAAACAACCATATCAGATGAAGAATCAATATTAGATTCAGGTTCCATTTTTGAATTGAAATTGGATTTAACATCAGAAATAGAATCAACATCAATTGTGACATTGGATTTAGAGTCCCCTTGATTTGGAATCCGAGGCAAAAATATATTATAGTATTGGTTGTACAACATTGGTTACAAATTGCCTTGCAGGTCAATTTGAATATATTTGTGATCCTTTTATAGTTTTTGAGGATGATTACTTCAACATCAACACAATTTCTCCTAGTATATTATATGAGGATTGTGTTGCCTTTACCATCCCATTATTACCATCCATCATAGCCATTATATTGACATTTCACCTCCCATAAGTGTTGATCGGGACCGATAGAATCACACTTTGTTGAACTGCATCCATGGTGACTATCATCTGTAGAATATTAGGGGGACCAAGACCATATTCATTTAGAAGAAGAATAATCTCTTAGTGAAACCTTTTCAAAGGTGCTAGGGGATAAGCAAAGATAAAACTCAACATATTTTAGTGACTCCTTTTTAAAGGTGCTAGAAGACAATCAAAGTCAAATGTTGACATCTCTTTGTGAACACTTCTCAGAGGCACTATGGGATGATCAGAACAAACTCATTGGTGAAAACCTCATCAAGGCACCAATAGCTAAGCATAAAAGTTCTTCATTATTTACTGAAGATAATATCAAAGATTAAATCCAAATAGCTTCCAATCTATAGCATAATCAAATGGTAAATACTCTCAAGATCAAGCAATAGAATAATCTGATGTTCCTATCGAGAGCATCTTCAAAGGTCTTTGATCCCCACAACCAAAGTTATGTTGAATCTGACATCAACAACATTACGTATGAATGAAAGTCTCGATCTCTATTTGTTTCCCATTCATTATACATTCCATTATCATCCACCTATTTATTACCCACTTATCTCATTTATCCTACCATTATTTACCATCACTGGTAACACTTTCCTTTATCAAGGTTATAAGTATATCTTGTCTTGATTTTTGAAGGAAGTAAAATCAATGATCTATGAAGATCACAAAAACATTATTGAGATCCAGATCAACAACAAGTTCTTAATAGAGTAGTTGTTTTAAAAGGGTGTTGGATAACAACTTATATAACTGATCATTTTTACTATCTCACATATTGATTAAGACGTGCATCTCCCTATCAGCAAGAGTAATAAAACTATTTTTCATCTACCATTCACCCATTTTCCATTACCAGGCTTCGTCTCTTGGGGACAACCCTATAGACCCTTTTTAGGAATTATTATACCATTGAGATCCATGAACCATGCTATTTGAACTACATTGAATTGAAGTCCTTCAGGACTATATAGGCAATGCTCAATTTTTATTGAGGTTAGTTTGGTCACCCCTTTCCCATGCTCTCACCATTTTGTGAGAATTTATTAAGTTTGAATGCTCTCACCATTTTATGAACAACCTAAGCCAACACTCTCACTGTTTTGTGAGCAATCTAATCTAGTCATTGCTTGGGGGAAAATTTGATGCCATTGTATCCAATTTTCTTCTGAGCATTTCATTATAACATTTTTATTATACCATTTCTTTACTATTGACCAAGGCTTATTTTTAGTCATCCTATTTATCCCATTTTGATTTTAGTTCCTTTGGTTCATCCTGTACCTTTTGTGGGGGGATTTTGATCTAGTTTCAATAGTTTTTGAATTCAATGCTAAAGGACAGTCTATGAACATAGTGTGACATTAGATATGGCAAGTTATCTTTCATCCATAATCTTATTTGGTATCACTGATTATAATAACCTATGGGCAAATCAATATTGTTTTGGTACTCCTAATTATAACTACCTTTGGACAAATCAATATTATGACATTGTTTCTTAATTATAATTGCCTATGGGCAAATTAGGTACAATGCCTTTTTATCAGGGATTTCCACATCATCTAATCATTATTATTATCATGTGTCTTGTTGTTCACCTTTGTTTGTGAACTTGTTGTGACCTAGTTAGTTTTTCATCACCTTTTATGTGGACAAAATTACTATGACTTGGGATTATTTTGGGGTTATATAGGCCATGTTTAATTCATGTCAAGGCCAAATTAGTCCCTCTTATCATACGCTCTCATTATATTGTGAGCATTTTAAGTTGGTATGCTCTCACTGTTTCATGAGCTGGACCATTTTGTATCTCTTAATCCTCAATCAAGTTGAGATACTTAGAAAATTCCAAAAACATTCATAAGACCATTCAAAAACTCAAAAACATTTTTTGTGTTTATTTGATTGTTGTTTATTGTCTGGTCTTTTATTTTTCTATTTGGTCTTGCTTCTTTGTTTTATTTTTCCAAGTACATCTTGATGGTCCACATGGATCTTGATTATTTATATCTTGGTCTCATGTCATTACGATGTTCTTGCCTTTTATTTTTAAACATTTTTGTTCCTACTTAAGCCTTGATTGATCATATCTTGATTTCAACTTAGGTTCATTTATGTTTATGTTTTTCTTTATCTTTACTTTTTTGTTTAAATGTAAATCATTGTAACTCTAGTTTTGGTCATTATTTTACCATTATCCTTAGTTATAGGTATTCACATTTGAACTGGCTCAGCGCAATTATAATCTTATGTCATTCTAAGTTATCCATAATTATGATGCCTAATTTATTTTTCTATAGAAAGCACTTTGTGCTCAAGTCTCAAAGTCTTAACATCAACATCAACTCCGATGAATGATTTTCAAGAACACTTTGCAAAACCTAGGCTCATGATATGGAATTAGGCATCTAGGTAACATGCATTTTAACACTTAAATATATACTTATATGTGCATATCTTCACATAAATTATGATTTTAATCAATTATTGGTTCATTTTAATCATTCCTCATTCCATTCTCTCCCAAACTTGGGTGAACTACATTGGCTTGAAGTTCATATTAGAACATGAGTCCATGAAACTATGTAGGCAGTGCTCAATTTCTATTGAGGTCAGCTCAACTATCTCCATTCTTCTTTTCATCTCTCTCATCACTTTATGCATTCTCATATGCTTGGTTTTATATGGATTTCTAAGCCATTACACCATCATATGTACCTTTGTGCCCACTCGCTTTAACCTATCTTTTGTTTTATATCTTTGAGCTATTTTGCTTACCAATTACCCATGTTGGGCACAACATCTGAACAAGATTTGAATCCAATCAGCCTTATAGGGGCAAAATAATTATTTATTATTTATCAATGATCAAAATTTGCCCTACTGGGGCAAAACTATTTTATCATGATCACATTTATTCTACTGGAGTACTTCTTATTATCTTCTCTTTGGAGACCTTGCTCTAGTGGTGCTTCCCTTCCTAAAGCAGAATGCTCTCTCTTTTCCTCTATTTCCAAGATATCCACACTAATGCCCACAATGGTAATATTTTAGTGTGTAACTTGTCCTGGGATTGATCAATGTCATAAGCATGCAACTTATACTCTCAAATTGGGTACATTTAAAGTGTGTCTCTTACATTAATGGATTCTATCTTTCTAACTCCCCCTATTTCTAGGGCCTATTATACTCCTAATTATATTTTTATCATTGATGGTAATCACATATGCAGACATTAGCTCATTTGGATGTGATCTATTCCATGGGTTAATCTCTCACTTTCTCTCTCTTTTCAAGAGTCTATCCTTTTCTTCCATCCTAGTATGTCCTCTCGAGGGGGCATCATGGTTCTGTTCCAATTTATTCTTGACAAATATTCTCTTTGAAAAGATGTTTCTTCCCTTGAATGTCTTGTTATGCCTTCTTAAATAGGGGAAAATGTAGACATCTAATTCATAACACCATTTGTGTTGAAATTGTCAATCTTAAATTGCACTTAAATGCACATTTTAGGTCAAAATTCATAAAAAACCCTAAATAGTTTGAACTTGTCACTTACAAGTGCCAATTTAGGTCAAAGTATCCCTAAATAGGGTAATACATTTTATGGGCTAGCTAACTTTGATCAGATCATTTCAAGTCAAAATGATAATTTTGCCACTTAGTGGTTTAGATCACTCTTTTCTTCTAATTCATTGGTACATATCACATACCTTTGTTATTTAGTGTTGACAACATCCTAAATGAGAATACAACTCCAACACATCTAACATCACCTTCCAATTCATCTCCAATCAAATTATGACCCAGTAGTATGACTTTTTGACTATTTTGATTAATTGTGCACTAATTTCCAAAGAGTTGCACTAAACTTGATTAAACTTACTTAAGCTAATTAATCCAATTTAAGAGATTAAGTAAGAATTCCATATATATTTTTGAATATCTCATTATGGGAAATTGATTTTGAATATCTGCATCACCTAGTGACATCATCTATGGGGTGGCATCCATCAAGCCATAAGTGCAAAAAATATCAAGATTATGGGTCACCCATGCCTAGTTAATTCCTCCCATGCCTCTTTAATGCTTATTTATCTTGAGGATATTTATGAGTTTAATTCTAAATATTAGGATTATCCATGGCCACACATCTCAATCTTGAGATGGGTGATCATGGTTGATCCTGACTAATCTCAAAAATATGTAAATAGAGAGGCCATGAACATGAATAAAAAATATTGATTTATGCAAAGTTATTATGCAGAATTGTCTCCACAATCCTTTGCAATAGACCATTAAAATTAGTTACAAGCTTCACTGATAGGCTAGTTTAGTGATTTGGAATCATGAGCCTAGGTTTTATGGAGTTTTTTCGAGACTTTGGATGAGTTTGTTACCTTTGTTGACAAAGAAAAGGATGCTTGATCAAGGGAGAACATGATTTTGATCCACATGGGTATGGTGAATATATTTAGGAAGGTAATATGATGTTTTCTTTCTTTCATTTGTTTCTTGCTATCCTTTGTAATTTCCATAGGAATAGATAGTCTTAGTTAGCTAGTTCTTTATGCATTTTTCATGATTAATGGACTAATGTTTGACTAACTTGTTGTGTAATCCTCTCTACACATGGTTAAGCAAAACCATAGGTTATCAGGGCACTACCGCAAGTCAAAGACAATATCGTAGATCACAAGATGTGGTTTTACCACGAAGGGAAAAGACAAAAGATTTGAACAACAGAAGTAAAAATATATATAAAGTGCTTAACAATATTTATAGTATGTATAAAAATGACTAAAACAAAGTTATATCTGCCACTTGACTTCAAATATATTATTTGAACTATCTAACTCAAAACCAACTGTCTATATTTAAAATCGATTCTAAGTGGTAATACCACTGTTTGCAACCTATGGTTTTGCATAAAATAACCCTAGCAATAGATTAAAACTATTTATAAAATGATTCAGATGTTATAAATATTTATAGAATGATTAAAGTGATAAGAGAATGTTTAAAGATGATCAAAATAAGGTTATTTCTAATTCCAACTATGTGAAAGTGTTATAATATCAAAATTGACTATTAGTGCTCAAAAGTGACTCTAGGAGTCAATATCGCTCTTTTTGACATATGGTTTTTCAGAAAATAACCTTAACAAGTTAAAAACTATTTCAAAGAATGATCAAGATGCTTATAGATCATTTACAAAATGATAAAATTTATTTTCAAAATGATAAGAATATTTAAGGTTATAATAAATTTTAACTAGATGAATGTACTGTTTAAACTATCTAAGTCAAAACTACCTGTCAATATGCAAAACTGACTATGGATAACAAAACTGTGTTTTATAAAATGCAATATTGCACTAGGTAGAGAAAGGGGGCATTTAAGAATGTTTGGAGTTAATATGATCAGCACATCCCCTTCCTGTGATAAAATGGCAATCAAACAAAGATATTAAATTGTTAGAAAGCCAATATTAGCAATGTAAGTCAATGATTCTAATGCAAAAGTCAAAATTACCTCTTGTAGAGGCAAAACTATAACTCAAAATCAATATCCTAACTGGAAATATGTGCTTTTGTTTGGTATGGAATAACTAATCCTACTAAATATGATAGACTTTGAATTTAACCCTACAAGACAACTAATTTAGTACTAAGCCACACAGAACAAAAGAATGTGTAAAAAGCCAAAATTTGATTGTTATACTATATCCTACAAAACTATAATGTAATAATCAAAACCAAAAATAGATAACAAAATCACTCTTTGTAAGATGTAGTATTGAAATTTTTTAAAACCCTGTCAAGAAAACTAACTGTTAGTTTTTAGATCATATCATCTGTGTAATACCATGACTAGAGTGTTTATTACCACCGATGCAATATCGTAGTTTGCAAAGCAAACCACCTTTCACTTGGACATGAAAACTTGACAAAATATAGAGTTTTCTCTTTGTTCAACTATCCTGCAATCTATCTTAACATATATAACATGCATAATGGTCAATTTAAAAGAGTTATCCACCGTAGTCGCCAATGTATTTGTTGACCATTTTGACCACAAATCAAATAGAGTCAACCCCCTATATTCCAAAACTTGATATAGGGGTCCATTATAATGTCATAGTGTTTCTCATGGTCAATTTGATGTTGTTTAATATGTTTCTATCCTTGGTCATTGTCCATTTTAGTCCTTATGTCATTTTATGCCATTTAGGGGTCATATATGAGTCATTAATGAGGGTGGTATAGTTTTTCATGGTTTCCATGTGTTCTAAACTTCCTTCCAATGTCTAATATGTCATATTATTTATTAGGAATGTTAGGACTAATTGAAACTTGCAAGTTCCTAACTAAAAATAAAGAAAATAAGTGAAAAAAGGAGTTTTGAAGGTTGTATGACCTAAGGGATAGAGTGGCACATGGGAGAAGATTATAAAATGACCTTTTATCATACTTAACTCCATTTACATGCTTGACATTCTTTATAAGTGCAAAAAATTGGCTAAAACCATTCTATCTCTCCATCGCTCCATTAGGTAAACAAAATTGGTCAACATGTTTTTTGCTGGTACAACCAATAGGAGGACTTCTAGGTAAAATAATATTAGTGGTGGATATTTAACTTGTTTTGATTAAATTTTATGTTTGGATTTGGAATAATGGTTGCCTATACTTTATGAACCATTCTTAACAAGTTGACTATCTTATTTTACTAGTTAATCCCCACACTCTGTAGGTTTTGCCTTTGTTTGAGCATGTCCATAAAATATAGATGATGAACTTATTTTTGGAGTATGTTAAATTCATTATCACATGTTTTCCATCTTTTGTTTCATGTTTGGAAGTGTTTTGATGAGTTCAAACCTCTTAGGTTACATGTGGAGTATGCTAGTGAGGTTGTAGTTAGATTTCATCAATTGCAAAAGGTCTCTTTCTCTAGAATGGATTCAAATAAATGTGATATGATGTTCCATACATATTATATTTAATGAAAATCTCCTTCGTTCCAATTTTAGTCTCACAACTATATCATTCATGGAGTTGCAGTCAATAATGCTTCACACAGTTAACTTCCTACAGGTTTCAATCTACAATCCTAGCGTCTTGAAATGTGAGAATGTTCATAAAATGCATATAAAGAGTCACAAGATATTAAAAATCATTTTAAATCATAAATAATTAACCAAAGGACCTTCAACATCATATTATAGACTGTGATAGTCAATCCTCAAGTATGCACAATCATCCACCATGAATGAGCACCTACAGGTGCTATATAGAAGATCATCACCTTAGAATAGAGAATTTACATGGTTTAAAGCACTTCATGTTTTAAATGATTAATTTTAAGAAGATAATAATGTTCAAGATGAATCATAAGGGCACATTCCATGCATATAGTTCATGTCTACATTCATTGCCTTGTTTGCAATTGTATTAACACCTACAAGAGACTGAGAACATTGGAATGGGAGTATTGAAACTTGATTCAAATACTTTAAGGTGGGAAATATTAATTTTGAGACCTTGATAAGGTCTAAATTTGATTATGAAGACATATCATATGCTGACTGCTTACATTCACATTCACTACCTACACATGGAAATGTCCACCTACAGGCGAAACTAACAAAGACTTGGGATTGTCTCATAAAGATGTTCAAACATGATTTAAAACATTAGTTATGATTATAGAGTTAGATAATACTATGAAAATAATTTTTGAGCTAATAGATTAGTAGGTATGATCTTGAAATCCATCTTAAGTTGAAGGACTGAGCTTTAGGGACAAATTCCCTAAAAGCTCCAAAATAGAGCCTTGAGTACTTTTGGTGTTAATATATGGCAATGTATCAAGAAGTTTAGATGCACCTAAATGTTTCCATCTTGTAGAACTATCCTAGGGGTAGAACATTTCAAAAAGGACTGGGTGTGTAACTTGAGGAAAGTGATGTTTAAAGGCCTTCAAAGTTACACATTTATTCACTACAACCATTCAGTGTTGTCTATAGTTTTTAACCTCAAATGAATCTATACCCTAAGGTTGCAGTATAGGAGCACATATCCATGATTGAGTGTTTCCATTGGAGTGAGGGGTATATCAATGATTCAAAGGTCATCAATAAGGTTTAGAATGTAGGGTATGGACCTCCATCAACACCTACATGTGTGTTATTGCCCAAGAAAGTCACCTACAACCTGACTATAGGTGAATCACCAATTCATAAGGTAAAATTTAGAAGATATGAACTTGAAAACGAAAAATTTTCAATTAGGAGTTGATTCCAAATGATTCAAAAGGATCCTAATATGTGAGGCACTTATTTCAAGGTTGATATCTACCGACAGGCCCCTTGTTGCTCTAAAATGGTCAACTATAGTTGATTGTAGTTGACAGTGCTCTAAGGAAGGATTATCTTGGTGATTGGCATAACATATAGGTGATGAGAGTAGATAAAAATTATGTCAAATGGAATTATAAATTTAATGATATTTTGAGGTGATAAAACAAGGCCTAAAACATGTAGGTATCACCTATAGGTAGGAGAAACATAGTCATAGTGATATGACTTACAGTCAAGACCAGTCAATAAAGAGTGTGCAATGAAGGGCTTGGTAGAAACTTGGAGGGTAATCATGTTTGAGATACCTCCAAATAATATAATTACCATCTCATGACACTCTAATATCGTGTAAAAAATCATAAAAGGGTTCTAACAATTCAATACATAGTCCATATTCAAGACCCTGCACATAGTGAAATTTTCCATGAGTCTATCGTAGGTTTTGAGATAGTTGGAGGTGTTAGAGATGAAAATAATACTTGAAATTTAACTTAGATGGTACCCATGACTTGGATAAACCCCTCATACCATAATTTAGTATGGGGTAATAGGGGATATGCCCTTTGTCCTATCTTAGACAGAGGGCACTCTAGAATGACTAAACCCTACAGGTGAGCCATAAAGATGATGAGAAGACAAGATAGGGGTTGGTGAAAACTTTCATGGAGGTGTAAAAATTTTTATAAGTCATGTAATAACATGTATAAGGATTCACATAGGTGAGAGACATGTTAGGGCATCCTAAACCCATAAACATGCAAACATATGTATTAGGTCTTGATTAGGCCTTGTACCTAATAGGGTCCAAGCTTCACTTGTAGAATTAGATGAACAATATAATTCATTAGAACATGATTTTATGGAGATATAAGGTGTTTTAAATATTTTATAATGTATAGGAAACCATAGGTAAGCCATTTCTTGGCTTAGACCAAATCAAGCTTGCACATAATGGAATGAAAAGATTGAGAGGCTGATTTGAGATACTCACACCTATAATAAGGATTACCATGGGAATATAATGAGTTTGGGAATGTTGAATAAGGTCTTGAGTAATGTTTTTTTGAATTTTTTCTACAATTTGAACTTCATACCTTTATGAATAAATGCTAAGGGTGAAAATGACTATAAACCCTCAAAAACACTTGCGAATGACTTGATTGGGAAGATGAAGTAAGAGAGGAATATAGGAGAGATATAATGGATTGGAAAATGATTTAAATTTGTAGATAACTCTACAAATATCCTCCCCACCCATTTGGATTATACCTTACTTGTACAGACAAGGCACAAAACTAGTTTCTTTGACAATTTTTAGTGTTTTCCAGGTTCAAGGGAGAGTCAAAGGATGCAAGTAACTTTGTAAAATATGTTGGGACCTGAGATAACCCATAATTTCCATTTAATACATTATAAAATCTCATAAGTGCCTTTGCAAATGCCTTCATCTCAGCCAGTCCAAACTAGCATAGTGAACAAGCAAGTGAGAAGGTGAAAACTCTAAGTGAAAGGCCTTTTAAGGTCTACCTGAGGAATATAAGGAATTTAGGGATATTTAAAAGTGTCATACACTCCTTTTTATGTATTTTTTTCAAAAACTAAAGGCAAATTTTGTGTCAAGTGTTCAAGGTGAATGAAAGAGGAGTTATTTGGACTGTAGGCAGTGATAACTCATGTCTAGAAGAATCTTGATGATTAGGGACACCTCCAATGCATGTTGGATCATGTATACAACCCCTTCTTCTTATTGAAATCATCAAATATATCCATAGTATATTATGGAATATTCCACGGAGGTCAAATGATGAAGGTATTTTTTTGGCAAACAAATGAGGAATCCTATGCCACATTTTAGGAGTTTCATGTTTTGAGGGACATTTTTCCAAGTAGAACTTACATGGTATATTATATATTCCTCTCTCTTGTATGTGTAACTCCTTTTCTTAGTATGACACATGTCCTAGTGACCCTTGGACTTCATTCTCTTCTCCTCTCTCTCTTATTATATAAGTAGTAGCCATTTTGGCTCTTGTAGATGAATAACACACCATGTATGATGAATCCCTATTGGTTTTGACATTGTAATTTACCTTTTAAAAATAAATTCAAGTTTGGTTTTGAGTTCATGAACATTTATCTAAGTGTGCAAAGTGATGTATGGTGATGTTAAGTGATAATCTTATATCCTTACTTCTCCTTATCCTCTCATGTTTAAGCAATAATTTTTTATTATATAAGGTCATCTAAAGTGTAGCTAATGTGTTATTTTCCTTTCAAGTGTAAAATTATTCTTAGAGTGTGCAATCTACCATCTGGTTCACTTACCTTGTGTTACCTCATGCATATCACCTCTATAATGAAACACCTATGTTATAACCTCTTAGGACTTTGAAGTTGGTTTATAGGTCTTATCTCTTAGTGAAAGATGTATGATGGTATTTTAGAAAGCCTTCTAGTGTATCACCCCCTTAGAGTAGTTTCATTTCATGTAAACTTCTATTTATTTTTCCACAAACAACTAGTTAAATAGGTGATAAGAATTTCAAGGTATATTCAAGGAGTTAACCCTTAAATCTAAAGGTCTACTTCTACTATAGGTAAACCCACATACCTATAAGTATTCCCATGTTTCCCAAAATTTTAAGAGGATTGAACACCCTCCTGTAGGGTGCAATATTTGGTGACAATAGTATTATTGTTTTTTTGAACTATGAATCAAAACTACTATAAATAGCAAGTTTAACCCAAAAACACAATAACATCAAAAAGAGAGAAATATAAAAACAATCAGTAATTTAGGAGTAAATTTATCCACTATTCATCTAGTCTAATAGTGTATCATTGAACAAGTGTCTTACTATGCACAATTATATTGAGGACAGTGTTTTGGGGGAAGGGGCCTCTAGAAACCTTATGAACTTCCTCGATAAGGAGGATGCCAATAAATTTAGGTACTTGAATTGTTTTTGGTCTGGGAATTTTTTTTATCACTTGATTTCCCTTTCTTAGCATTTTTCCTACCTTGTTTTGTAGCTCAGGTAGCGTCTCTCTTGAGTTTTAATAACAATCTCATTTCTAAGTGTAATCACCTAAAAGTGGTGTTTGGATGTTAAGAGTGCTACTTGATACAACCTATTTATAGCTTAGATATAGACCTATACTAAATCCTTTCATCACACTTTTTTAACCTTTGTACATACCACATGCATCCCTAGTTAGCTAAAACAGAGTCTCAGGCCTTCATTCCTAGATCTTGGCCCTTTGTGCCTAATAGCCTATTAGCTGGACATTAACACCACATTAAGGACACTAGAGCCACATGGCGCTAGTGTCCCCGAATTGGTTCTAATGTCCCTTACCCTAACTCTCTTGAACTAATTTATTATCAAAATTTAAACCCTTCTAAGGTTGGCCTAAGTACATTTTACTATCCACACAAGCTACAAAACACTATAAATACATGGATTTTAGACATCTATCCACCAGATGAAAAATATATGCAAAAGACTTACTCAAACACAAAATAAGTTGAGAAAAATCAAGGTTATGAATCCTTATTATTCCCTACTTCTACATACTACCATCTATAACTTCCCTAAGCCCAGATTTTCAAGATTTCCAATCTCAAGAACACTCAAGGCACTCAAGACCACTATCATTTTAGCATCACTTGCACTTGCACCATCACTTAGATGGGGAGAAATAAATTAGGATTGATCTCTCCTCAGAATATTTATATGTAGACAACTCTGTTCATAGTGGGGTGTTGAGGATGTCCAACCTATCCTACTAATGAACACACATTTTTAGCTCATGCCCTACCTGCAAGAATGATTGGGGTTTGCATCATAAATAAACTATTGCAGGCACAATATAGAGTTTAAAGATTCATGTGTGTAGGAACACAACCCATAAACATAGGCACGAGTGCACCTATAATTTAGGAATGGTCTTGTACAAAAGAAGCTAACACCATTTTCAAGACACTAGAGCCATATAGTGATACTATCCAAGTGTGTTTCTACCGTCTAGGAGGGGATTTGACATAGAGATCATGTAGATGACACTCATACCTCTTCGTATCTTAGTTTTCAGCACTTAGATCTTTCACTTCAAGTGTTTTCTAGATAAGTCTCTATTTGTAAATATTTATTACTATTTTTAGAAAGTTAAAGCAAGACAAATTAAGTAAAAAATCAATGGTTATTTATTGTTTATTATTTCACTAATTTAGACTACTCAAACCTTTAATCAAACATAGAATTTACATAGCTAAATCCTAAAAGGTTAAAACATTTAGTGAATCTAACGTACTTTGAATATTGCTTAAAACCCTAATTTGCCTTCGACAATTTTTTGTGCACTAAATTAGGGTTACAAACTTATATTTTTATGATTTTTGGCATAACTTAGCTCCTTAAATCAATCTCACATTAGGGTTTCATTTATTTAAACGCAATTATTTTTTTCAAAATAACCATAACTCAAAAATCCTTAACCCTAGACACTCTTAGGGTTTGTATCCTTTTCATGATTATACACAGATTTTAGTTCCAAAATATTAGATTTGCTTCCATATTTATTTTATGCAATCTTTCTTCGATTAACATTCTTTAAAAGGTTCAAAATATACAAAAAATTATTTTCATACCTTCCAAACTATAATGGCAAAATTCACCAATAGATTTGATGAGACTGATAAGCAATAATTACAAGATTTTATGTCCAAACATGTGGATATACAAGATTTCATTACTATTCTTTAGGAATAACTTCAAAAAATAAACAAAGGTCAATCTTCAATTCCTCCAGCCAATAATATTTTTACACCTACAGTGGGGCCAACTTAGCTAACACAACCTAAAATTATAATTCAACAACCTTTAGTTACAACTACACCTCTTGTGGCTAGTTCTTCCACTCCAGATGTACAATCCCTTATACACAAGATTCATACTTTGTATGTTAAGGTGTTACATATTGAGAAAGGAGACATTAGGCCATCACATGCCTTAGATTCTAATATTCATTTACATACACCTTTGGAACATCACATAGCATCAACTCCCTTGCCATCTGGTTTTATGGCACTTAAGATTACATTATATGATGGCAAGGGTGACCCAAAACATCATCTCAAATCTTTTCACGTAACATGTTTGTACTACGTGTCCAATGATTGGATTCTCATGAAGTTATTTCCACGTAGTTTAAAGGATTATGATCTACAATGGTTTTATGATTTACCAAATCAATCTATCATAACATTAAATCTTTTGGCTGGCATGTTTTTAGCACATTTATCCATCAATATCAGTGATAATATATCATATGCCCAAGTGGCATAGTTGAAACAAAATTCAAACAAACCTATCACATATTATGTCTTATGATACAAGTCCTATATAGTAAAGAAAGGTCTCAGGCCAATGTAGTTCTCCCTCCTAGATTGAGCGTGTGAATCTTGATATTTGATATAGTAATCTAACTAGATAAATTGACTTGAATGCTTGATAATGGATGCCCTTGACTTAAAATAAAATAAAGTTTCAAACTTGATCTATGATTGTTTGAATAAATTATAAATGGAATTGGAAAGATTAGTGTCATTTTGCTCAATGTGCAATAGAATTTTCAAGTAATTGCCAAATATATTTTGAAAGGCCTTGATGTGTTTATATAGAAAAACATTTGGAATGTTTCCATTAACCAACCTTGCAAAAAATGCAAGAGGGGTAATATAGAACATGTCAAATTTAAAAAGTTATATTTGGAATGCGGGGGAAGGTTAGGTTGTGACCCTGTCCACCTAGTGCGGTGTTGATCTAAAAAGACAAACACTATTAAAACTTATTTGACAAGAATCAATAAATAAAATAAAATGTTTGAATGATATTTTTGTGTTTGTAAGACAATTTGTAGAATAGTGAAGGCTCCCATATAAATTGAAAATTAATAAAATAGTGAATAGTCCAAACGAAATAAAGATGTCAAAATAAAATTTTGTCAAACATTCACTGATTAAATTTGAGTGTCGAAAGTCATAAGAATTAAACATTAAAATACAATGATATTAAAAAGGACCATAATTAACATTCGTAAAGACATACAAACTGTAGAAGATTGTAAAATACTATTAAAACTGCGAAGTTGCTTGTATATTAAATACCACATTACATGTTCACTAAAATATTTCGAGCACATGAAATGAATAATGTAACAATATCATCAATAATAAATATTCCACAAGTTATTTTAAACTTTAAAAAAATTATTTAATTTTAAACTTTAATAAAATTTTGAAGTAATTTTTATCAATAACAATTAGGAATATAAATTCAAGACTTCCATATTTTAATTTAAAGTTATATAAAATTCTAAAATCAACTTATAAAAATTAGTTATGATTACACATTTTAAAGTAAGCTCAATACTTTTTTTTAAGAGTAGGTTCATGTGTTGACTATTCCAACCTATTTAAGGGTGGTTTTATATATTAATTATTATCATATATTAGTTTAAAAATGGGAAGTAGTGTTATTTGAGGAGTCAATTACTAATGGTAAGGGAGACTCAAACACTGGATTTCATGAATAAAATCTACATTCTTTACCGTTTGGTCACCACCACATAAACAAAAATATTGAAATAAACACTTTTAATATACCATAACTATGAACCACAATTATGAGATTCTCAATATAATTTAAGTAGAGTTAATGCAAAACTTAGTTGTGTCACTTTCTTATAATAATAACAAATTTTAAAAACAAAATAAAAAATATGAAAAAAAATATGCTTAAGAAAATTTAGACTTTTAAACTAAAATTAATAACTAAAAAGATAATCCAAAATGGATATTTTTATAATTAAATTGGTAATTTTTTTGGGGAAATAACATTATCATTCATATAAGTCGCTCCCCACCCACAATAAGAGCGTCATTGTAAATCACAACAAAATGTCCAGTATCATATATGATGACTTCTATATGAGATTACCTAAGGATAATAGGACATAATTAATGATCTTATGGGGATATAAGGTATTTCTCCTAGATACTCTCCTTGTATCCACGGTTGATATGAATTACTTAAAGCAGAAATAGAATGACGAGAGTAAACTATCCACAATTTTCGTGATGTAAGAAAATTCAACCTCGTTGAACTTTATTAAATAAAACATAAAAAGAATATAAATTTATTAAATACTTTATATAGAATTTAATTAAAATGTCATCCAATTTTTTATAAATTTTTTAAAGTTAAACACTTTTTTATCTATCTACATTTAAATTGCACCTCCTCCATACAATCATTAACTAACATTTATTTAAATTTTAACTACAATTTAAATTTCCAACAGTCAAAAATACTTACAGACTTCATTAAGTTTTTTTTTTCATCTTCCGTTTCTAAAGTAATTCGATATTTTAAAAAATGTCGTTAGCAATGTGTTAGAGCAAACTTTTTAAAGTACCAATGTGCAAAAGCAATCTCTTTAAGTCCTGGTTTCAGACACATCTTCATCTTCAGGAGGGAATGAACTCAAAGAATGTTGACAACGGTACAAAATATGTAATTTATTTTCCATGGTGGAGCCAAGCCAAATCCCAAATCACATTCAAACAAAAATTGACTGGTTTAACTCTTATTTACAACATCAAAAAATTAAATCATAATTTTCTGGAACACAAGTGCCTAGGCTGTTAAAGCATACAAAGAGAAAAAATGCCTCAAACATGGAAGTACTCGAACCCTAAGCTATTATAAACATTTTACAACAGAAGATGGTCCCATCAGATTCACTTTAAACTGGAGATAGTGTTTTGCCTCCCTTTTGAGGCTCAGCGGTAGTGGTGGCAGCATGTGTCTCTCTGCAAGAAAAGTACTTTCCACCGAAAAATCCAACATGGATAAGCATCATGTACAACAACTCTGTTACAAACAGAATGATAACAAAGCCTTCCAACGCCATCTGCAAAGCCAAAACATTATAACATTTATGTATTAAGAATGCCAGTGTTTCCTTTTTTACCCCCGAGGTTTATACTAGTTAGTGGAGTATACCAAAAGGGCAGAAAACAAAGCAAAATAACACACCAACGTTGGGCTTCTGCCATGCAAAGAGACCTCTTTCCATGCCAACCTGCAAGTTTTGTGAAATTATTATCAGAGCAATTTATTTCAGGAGTAGCTTTAACAGCCTTGGCATTCCTCTCGAATGGCATTATCACACAGGCTGGTTAACACTTTTGGGTGTTACTGAGTGTTAAGCTGTATTAAATGCTATTTGTATTCGCTATTTTGTGTATTTCAACAGATAGTATTTATATGGAATCATTGAATTACATAGAATGTTGATATCTCAACTTATATTTTGAAAATAAATATATAATCAATAATGAATAGACATATATCAAAGTCAATGAAAGCATTCACTATTTACTTATATTAAAACTAAAATATGTTTTATATAAGTACCCCATGGCCAGAAGATTGAAGGCCCAAGCTGTCATGGCGGCTGAAGCACTGGAAGCCAGGCTCTCTGCTGTCCACACCCTCAGATGATGGAGTCCTGAAAGGCAGGAACCTGCTCCCACAACACCCGCTATAAGAGCAAAAATAACCATAAAACCAGTCGCTTCATTTCCTATTGGGAAAAGTACTGGCGAAAACGATAACCCAGCTGTAACACTCACCTTCGATCCTGAAAACAAAACAAAACCCACATATGTTATAGCTGAAAGTTTTCAAAATGTAAGTAAGAACCTCTGAATTTGGACTTTGATAAATTTTACCAGTAACATAGTCGTGGTCGATGGCCTTATTGAGTGCCCAACCAGAAACGGCGGCCACAATCACACACATGAAGAAATTTAGGAGAAGCAGAACTAAGGCAAAAGATTTTGCTACTCCGAAGGCCATCTTGATTCTTGGCGCACACCAAACGTTACTACGAGCCGCCAATTCAGAGATTTGATCTGCTCGCTGGATCTTGCAGAGAACGATTTGGAGAAAGCCCAGAGGATGGTCTTATATAGGGCAAAAGTGTAGCAAAATAACGGGCACCTTGAATTTACATAGAGCGGGAATTTTATTCAAGATTTGTTTATGGCAGTGTTATGTAATTAAGTAGAGACCGGCTGAGAATGAGGTGGCTTCCAACGGAAAAGAAACATCATTACAGTGTTATGTAATTAATTGCCGCAGACGACAGGCTTCTCCTTGTGACTTGTCCGTGGGGTCGAATTTTATGGGATCGTAGGAAACATGTCCAACGGTTGACACTTTCCAAAATAGCGGGATGGTTGGCAATACTGGATATTTGAAGGAAAAATGATAACTATTTTGGTAATAATGTGGTTAAGCATTTGTTTGAATGCAGAGTGTAGAAGTTCAACTGGATTGAGCTGTACTATTGGAATGTTTTATGATAATTTTATTGTTTGGTCTGTGATGGTAGTGGTCGAACGTAAAATTGGTGGGTTTACACAGTAAGTCCCGTGTTCCAATCTTTAATTGTTGATTTCTCAGATGGAAAATAACAGATCTAAATAGTTTCCTATGTAAAAAAATTATAATCGATATAATTTTTCTTAACTATACAAAATAATAAAATACACAAAGTTTTCCTGGCACTCTTCTCCCTCAGGTGTTGCCGATTGAGTTGTATATCTTTAGTTTTTATATATGAAAATAAGAATGAAACACACATTTCTCTGCGAACAATGTAGATTTAAAAGATAAAATATAAAATTTTATGAATCTATCATAAAATTTACTTTTACTTTACTTAATAAATATACGTTGAGGGTATTTGAGATTGGTTTCACTGTAGAAGTTATAATGAAAAACATTGGTTTCGGAGAAAAAATTCAAATTTAAACTTATCCAAGTTTTATGATTTGAGGGTAATGTTATGTTTATATACGTGTTTAAGTGTGAGATACAGGGTATGTTAAGGTAACTTGAATTATATGATTGTGTGTAATGGTTATTTTAATCGATCTCAACTTTATTTCATGATATTTCAATTATGTGAGATGCATTTGGAACTTTGATGGTGCAATGTTTTTGTTAATTAAATTTTTAATTATAATTGTTAATGATCAATTATGGTTGATTAAATGTTTTTTAAATATCGATTAGTCTTGCATTAACAAGGATAATTATGATCAATAATCACTGATCAAGTGGTCAATCAAAAATGAAATTGTCTTTAAATCAATTAGTTTTTATATCAATAAGGGTTAATATAATCAATAAAGGCCAATTAGGTATAATTATCCCCAAATTGCTAACTCTTTTACTAGCAAGGGACAAATACAACTAATAATGACTAATTAAGATTAATGAAGGTTGTAATCAACCCCAAATTCACCAATTTTTACACTGAAATCAGATTTCTAAAATTGGTTCAAGAGAATTGAGACAACCTTAATATTTCACCCAAAATTATATATGCATCATTGCTTAATATTAATGCAAAGAGACATATATATCAAGGTAAGATGATTATCAAATATATTAAAGCAAAAATGTGAAGAGGGCCAATATGACCCTCTATACAAAAAGATTACAATAATATTACAATGAGCTTTCAATGGATTACCTTTAACCTAGTCCTCTAGCTTCTTATATATATAACAGGGTTTTATATAGAGAGTAATATTATCTTTATGAGTAATTTAAAGAATAATCACAAAAAAAATTCTTATTTATAAGTGACTCATAAATAAGTTATGGATATTGATAAGCACATAAAGTGTGAATTAAATGATATAATTAAACTTGTATCTTAAAAAATATAATAGTGAGTGTCCTACTATATATTAACATCCTTTCTTAAAATATAGTTTGTAAAATGATAGGATGAATGAAGCTACATTAACTTATGTAATTTTAGAAAATGTATTGTACATAAAATTGTTTATATATCAACACCCCATTTAAGAATAATTTAGATAAAGTGAACAAGTGAAGAAAACCTCTAATGATATGGATCTTATAAAAAAGGCCATGTTAGGTATCAATGTAAAATAAGTAGAAGGAATACAATGATTATGAAAATTAACAAATTGAAGATGATGCTAAAGTACGTATCTATGTGGATGAAATTCAAATAGGGATAAGATCCTATGGATGCCATTCCATCTTGCTAAAATATATGAGTATCAAGTTGTTGTAACTACCAAGTCAATAAGAAAATGGTGCTAAATATGAGGATATTTTTGAAAATTTAAGATCCAGAACATATAAATTAATCACACTTAAGAATTTAAAATTTTATTTCTAATGATAAAAGTAAGAGTGAAATATATATACTTATTAAGATGATAAGTTCTCCCCAAGTTTTCAAGATGCATTAGTCGAATAAAAAACATCTTGAATATGAATCCCATAAAAAATGACATGCCAATGTATATCAAATATATGGAAAAGTATCAACCACTGATTTGAAACTTCTTTAAAACATAATTTTTTTATTGTACCACTGCAAGCATAAACTCCTTGCTCTAAAGAGGACTCAATTTTGATGTGGAGAATGAATGGTCAAACTTGTGTGAGAATAATCATTTTTTAAAAATGAATAATATACATTTTAGATGTAAGAATGAATGGTCAAACCTATGTGATTAAAAACCATTTTATTTGAATAAGACACATTTTTTTGTGAGGATAAATTTTCAAACTTATGTGAGTAAAAACCCTTTACTCTGAAGAGTACACATTTTTTATTTGAGTAGGAATGGTCAAACCTATGTGAGTAGATAATCTTTGTTCTAAACATGATGTATTTAAATGTTCAAAATTAATGGTCATACATGTCTAAAATTTGATCAAGATATGAGAATAAAAAATCTATTTCTAAAGATGTTAATTAACTAGTATACAAGTATACATTAATAAATAGATGTGACCTATAGTGACCAATTATGGCCAACTTAATGTGATTATTTTCAAATCAAGAAATTTTAAAACTAAGAATGGATAATTTCAACCAATAATGATCAATCAAATCTGATTGTACTAAAAAGTGATAATTATGACTAATAAAGATAAATTAAGGTCAATCAAGGGTGTGAGTATCTTATTAAAAATGTTTCAATTTTTTAAAATCATCTCATTTCGAGTTCATATGAAAAAGTTATGGCCTATTGAAGTTGGCAGACTTTGAATAGTGATGAAACCATAGGGCTACAATGAGCCCTTATTTTAAAAGAATTAGTGGTGGTTATGTAACTGCACAAGAGGTTTTAAAATAGTTAATGGTGGTTTTATAACTATCGAGATGATTTTAATTGCATGGACGTTAAAAGCAAAATTTATTCCCTATGATGATGAACATATAGATCTTAAGTATTTATAAGAGGCTAATGAAAGTGAAGAGACACATAGTAAGGGAGTGAAATGTCAGTAAAGATCTGGAATGGGCAAAGGAGTGAGTGACATGAAATAAGTGAGTGGATTTAGCTCCAACTTGGCAAGAAGTTAGCTCTAAGGAGTGGGGATTGTTATATAAGAATAGAGAGTGGGGAGAAGAGAGTGAGTGAGTGAGTGTTTGAGTCTAAATTGAATTGTGGGAGATTTTATATCTCCTTCATGTTATTGTAATAAGCCTATCAAGGCAAGTGTGAGTATGTGAGTGAGATTATACATTCAATCATTGTAATAAACTAATGAATTCAATAAAGAATATGTGTTAAATTATGTCAAGTCTACTTGAATAATGTGCTTGAGGTGTGTCCATGTGTGAGTGTTCAATCCAAGAAACATGGTAGTAAAAATAATCATTCATTGGACCCCTTTACCATGGTTGCACCAATTGGTACCAAAGAAATGTCTTTCCTTACTAAATTGATAATGTGAGGCTCTTGTATGAGTCAATTATAGGGGTGGAAGAGAAGTTTGCTTGAGTTAGTTACACGTTGTGAATATTAAGATTGCATAGGAGAGAGTATAAGTTTAATGCAGGTGTGAAAGAAGTCTTATAAGTGTAGATAAACTATGAGAGACTCTTGTTTGAGTATTTTATATGTTGTCAAAGAGAAGACTTATTTTTAAGGAGATATGCCATGCAAAGTTGGAGGAGCACTAGGAGTAGAATACTTGACAGAGATATTGAAGGAAATTCGAGAAATATTGGATATGTTGTAGGATGCACAAAGTGTTGAATTTGTTGTAGTTGTGATTAAATATTATAAAGAGGAAATGCCATTTTGGATACAAGAAAAAAATGTATATATTGAAGAGAGGGCCAAATAGTAAAAAAAAAAAAGAGACCAAACGAGGTCAAGACGATGGAAAGGGGTAAGTCCACTAGCAATACAATTTTTTTATGTGGTAAATATATCCCAAAGGATCTTATTAAATGGATAATAGATTAGAGGTTATTTTTGAAGATAAGTGTATTGAAAACTTAATGAGGGTGGAATTTGTAAGAGACTATGTAGAGTTATAATTCAGTATTGGAGAATTTTACAAGAGTCGAGAGAAGAAAAATGAAAGAACAACTTAAGGATTTCATAACATATGGTTTCCAAGTTGATGGGTTATGTTGTGCCTCCAAGAAAATAAGTAGAGTGGTTGAAGAATCTTTATGTCTTAAGGATTGAGAGAGAAGAATAAGATTGCATTGAAATGCAATATGAGAGGGAGGTTCTCATGTGATCCGCTCAACTATATTTTAATAAGTATCAAGAAGAAAGATATGAGTGATGAGAAGATTATATTTTTGAAATATAACACGAGAGTGAGGTGTCTATGTGAGAAGTCTAAATCTTATTTTAAAAACAATAAGGTGGAGGAAAGTTGTGATCATCCCATAGAGGAGGGAATTATCATGGAAGAATATGTAGAAGAGATAATTTTTAAACTAAAAGAAGAAGACCCATTTTTTGATGTGGAAAGGAGTTTGTGGTATCCCATAAGTGGGAAGAGGTAGAATTGTCTTTGGTGAATTAAGGGAATGCATTTGTCTTTTCTATTTTGGAGGGAAGAAGGGATGAGGACAACCAAGGAAAGCTACATGTTTTAGTAAAGGTAAAAGAAGGAGAAAAAGTTACATTTTCAACCTTGTTGAAAGTAACATCACTTTCATTTTTTTTTTTCAAAAGAGAAATGGATAGGAGATGCATTGTCATTCTCTACTTTAGATACATCGTTATCATATATAAGAGAAAAATTACTATAACTAACATGAGAGTTTGTAGATGCACTATTGTTACTTGGTTTTATAAATTATTTAACGAGAAACCTTTGGCAAAGGTGTTTTTTTGCTTATCCTGAATTGGAATAGAAGGAGAAGGAGGAGTAGGAGAAGACCATGCATCTACACTAACTTCTTTATCAATTTGAGCATCAAAATGTTCATCATAACCATCATGGAAATAATAATCCTCATCATCATTATATACCAAATCATGTTCATCATTTAAATCTAACTCACAATTGTGATAATTTGTCCATTATTTACCGTAATTATAAGGAATGCCCATAAATTCATCAATTGCATGAGGGGGAAGGGGTTACTTATTATTCATTTTAAAAAGTCTAAAACTAAAATGAGAACAAGAGGAGAAATTAAAAGTATGCTAATACATAATCCAACATAAGAGAGAAAAAATACTATTTTAATTTGAAACCCTAAGAGTATAAATTTTTTGAAGGAAGCCCTAGGATTAAAAGATAGGGTTTGACTATGTTTGATAAAGAAAATGTGTTCACCAACATGTTTCATTAATTTTGTGATCAATGGAGTTTTAACCTAACCAAACAAAATAATTGAGTAGAGTGAAATGAGTAACTAAACAAGCAATCAACCATATATTTCAATTGTAACAAAATGATGTTGAAGAACTAGGGTTTTTGAATTGACAGATGTAAAGAGATGAGAAACTTATCTATTTGGTGCTCATAGAGTTTTTTATGACTATTTTTGACCTTGAGTGTGACTGTGGCACCATTAGATTTAACTTTTTTACTTTTGTTTTGACCTGGGAGATAGCGGGGGATCTATACAGTAGTGGGGGGCATTATTGTCCACTGAGGGTGCTCCTATCCAGGTTCCTTCTATAATAAAAGTATAAACTAGGTTCTATGTGGATCTTCTTATAAAGGTGCACTTCAAGTTGGCATTGACCTAGATCATGAGATTTAACCTATGTTTTGTCTTCTCTTCTTCAAAACCCTAATAGAGTTAGGTACATGAAATAAACATAAATCAAATGCAAAAGGGGGAAAAATGGGGAAGTGGGAATGGTTGAGTTGTCCTTGGAACTCTGATGTACTAAGTATTATGTACATAGCTCCAATTATTGGGACCTTAGGCCAATGTATGGCAATTATTCCTATAACTCTCCTACATAAAATCACAGTCAATTCCTCCCATCCTTAGTTGAAAGATAGGAAGTGGTATGTGGACACACCTTTCCATAACTACACTTATCAAAAAGGTTATGAATGGTTGTCTCCCCATTTGCTTATGGTTGACAAGCTCAATGATCATTGGAGCATACATTCCTTGCTTATTACTTTGGGGAGATGCTTCCAAACTATGTGGTCCAATTGTGTGGAGCCAAAGCTAGCTCATTTCAATCAGTGTCTTCTTCACCAAGGTTAAATGACTTATTTAACTAGGGGTGGTGCAACCCAGATGCCATTTTTGTGGACACCTGGAGACCATCATGTACTTTTTTGGTATTGCATGAAGGCCCAATGCACCTAGACATGGTTACATGACTTCTTCCATCAATATCACATGTCCCTCTTTAATTGGTCTCACACTCTATTGGGAGACAACCCATAAATGCCTTTGTAATTCATGAAAGTTTGGGATGCTTTCAGAATTGAAATTATTTTTGGATATGGAAGGAATGAAATTTAGATTTATTTTCAAACAATTCTAACATTCAATTTTCTACTTATAATAAAACTATGATTGTGTCTAATATGTTTTTACAAATTTAATTTCAAAGTAATAAGGTGGGTATGGAATTGGATTAGCTTCAACAACTCTTTCACCACTGGGGTGATGGCCCATGTGTTATTTCCCATGTGCCACTCTCCCTGCCCCAAAACTCTACTCATCGGGGAGGCAATGGACCTCCTCAAGGCAGTTCTCAATGTAACTACTCCCATAGATGATCTCATGCTACTTGTTCTCCTCAGAGGTGTCACTCTCCCCCTAGACTCAATGTGGAGGTTGGGGATGTCCGCCCCTTGTTTCTCAGTAGGCTCATGAGTGGGTTTCTCCATCTCCTGTAGACCAATGTAGGTGGAGCTTTCCTCCTAGGAGTTTGTAGGGTGACAGACTTCAGTCCCCACTAGACAAAGGTTTCCCTCTGCTCTCTTTGGTATCTCACCTTGGCATTCAACACATGATAATACAAAACAAGAGGAAGGTGACTAGGATGCCATCGAATCTAAATGGGAGCTTGTTGCTGAAGGGAAAGATCTTCCAGGATCTGGATGGGGTGATCCTCCCAATCACAACCCTACCTTTTTTGGTCTCTTTTCTATTTTTGCTTAATTTTATATATTTATTTTTTTAATCTATTAGATCTTCTTCTAGGTTGGAATTGGTTTGTTTATCGTTTTATTAGCTTGTTGCCATGTGTTTCCTATGTGTGGCTATCCTCTAATGCATTTTTTAAATAGTCTTATATGTTGATATATTTATACTAATAATAAACTCTATTTTATCAAAAAAACCCTATTAATTTTCTGGGAAAGGTCAATAACCATGATAATAAACACAATAAGCCTCCTATGATCTATATGTTTGTCATGTATGGGGTATAAGATCCAAAGCAAGCACTATGGTTGTTCTAAAGTGAAATAAATGTGTAAGAAAAATTCCAACAGGTAAAGTGGAAGGATATGATGTAACTATCAATATGTTAATTTTGAATATCAATATTGGATTCTTCATTCTATTAGGTAAGTTTGTGGCCACTGTGTGCACTTCCATATAGTGGTACGCAGTGTTTGTACTATTTGAAATATGAATGACAATGTTGAATAGATAATGGACCAAAAGTTTACATCATAGGGAGAAGGGTCGACCATCAAATTTTGCGTGAATCTTTGTAATTCACCTTTGACAATTTACTTAGACTCTATGCCAAAATAATAGCATGAATAAATTTCCCCTTATATTTGATACAATCAACAAAAAAAATCAATCATATTTTACAATTAAAAATGCAAATCCAATCATATATATATGTAAATGTAATAATAATAAAATAAATTTTAATATATATTATTTTGTATTAATATATAATATATACTGAAACTATATATATATAATCTCATTTTTATCAGACTCAATATCTCTTTGAAGGTTCTCATAATTTAATTTAATTTATTATTATTTTTTTTTATGGAACTTATATTTAAAAATAAAAAGAACAAACACCACAAAAGCAGCCGCTACAGAGTCAAAAGCATTGGCCTTTTACTTTTGTTTCACGAGTCTATACATATCTTTCATTCATTGCTTCTTGTTATTATGTTGCAGTTCAAAGTGGTTTCTCCTCGTTTGATGGAAACTTTTGCTAAATTGATAGTGAGTATTATGGTGTGATATTTGATGTGCTTGCCTCGGTGTCACTACTTGGAGAAAATAAATTTACATACACACCCGTTGATATATAACAAATGCTTTTTTTTGGGGTCAAATTTGTTTTTGGTCAGAGAGACAGAGACAGACGCCCTCTCTCCATTAATCCGCAGGTTAATTGTCCGTCCTTGGCGGGGAACAATGGTATGATGGATTGTGTTAGTGAGCATTGAGGAAAAGAAAGAAACGCAGGTAAGAGGGAGAAGTGCAGGTGACTGGGAATTTTATGAAAATGAAAATGTTGAAAGCGAATCAGCATAGAGGAAAAATATAGCTTGCGGCTGTGTGCATCTATATAATTATCCCACACGCAGTGCAGGATAAAGAAAATGGTATTGAAAAGGTGCACGTAGAGGTGATAATGGTTCCGAGCTCAGTCACGTGAGCCTGTAACCCAAGTGGGGGCAAGGTTAATGTATAGGTGAGCCGTGGAACGGGATGAGAGGAGAGACGTGGCGCACCCTGCTCCAAGTAGAGAGTTGTTGCAAGGCCCTCCCACGAAGTCGGGAGGTCGGTCTTGCAGCCTAGAGAGGAGGGGACCGCATGACGCTGGTTTCACAGAAAAACGATAACCTTCCTCCCACGAAGGTGGGGTTTGAGAGGAGGGGACTGCGTGAGGTTAGTTTCATATAGTAATGATAACTTCTCCTTCCTTATAGTGGAAGGATAATGTGTTGTTTGTTCATCTCTCCATAAAGTGAGCAACTTGATTTACTTCCCTTTTAGCATGGTTTCATCGAATATTCTTAAAAATTTGAATGAGGATGTCAATGTCTTTCTTACATTCATTTAGCTATTATTACTGGGATTGAGGGAAAGACTTTTTGTTGAAATGCTCAACCAAAATTTTAGAATCAGAGTCCAAAAATAAAATCAGTAAGGTGCTTTGACTTAGCTATTAGAAGAGCTTGGCGAATGGCCATAGCCTCAACATAGTTATTAAAATCAACACTCAGACTAGCAACAAACCCAAACTTAACATTACCATGATGATCATGACAAACACCACTGATACCAACATTTCCAAGCATGTTCCTAAAAATGAGTTAAGTCACCCTTTCCCACAATCTAGAAAAGGCCAGCTTTAATAAGACTACTTCCCCATTTCATTGTTCTCCATTTCTGGGACCCCCTGCCAAGGGTTGGCATCCTAGGGATAAAAGAATGATTCTCCACATGCAAATACTTAAGCTTAATAATTCTTCCCCATAAAGCATGTTCCTCCACACACCACCTCCAATATAATTTAGCAACAAGTGTTATATTATTGAGGGAGGATCACAAACCTAAACCTCCATTGTATTTAGGTTGACATATTTTGTCCCAATTAATCAAATGCCATGCATTGTTTGTCCCTCTCCTCATAATCCTCATACCTCGCTCAACCTTTTCTTATACAATGATCACGGTCACCATATAGGGCATGTATGAACATCAATTTTTTCCTACACAATGATTGGTGAATTTAATGTAACTTAGTAATAATGTTTCACATTACAAGACAACTTTATTTTACACTACATTACTAATCTACAACCTTTTCTTACACAATGATTGGTGCATTTAATGTAACTTAGTAATCATGTTTCATATTACAAGAAATTTTTATCTTACACTACACTACTAATCTACACCTTTGATAACTATTGATCAATGATCCAAGCCATATCTTGAAGAATCACAATCCTTATATTGCTTGCTTTCTCCTACCAAACGTACATAAAGAAATGTCAAAGAGAAACAAAAAGGGATCAAGAGTCCATAGAATTAGTCAAGTCAGCGTTCATGAATTCACTAAAAGCTCTGTTCAAATTCCAAACATGTTCTTCTTGATTAACTGCAATATCAAACTGGATGTTATGTCATTTAAACACTAATTTGGCCAAAAAGTGAGCACCTTGATTTACTTCCCTTCTAGCATGGTTCCATCGAACAACCTTAAAACCTTGAATGAGGATGTCAATGTCTTTCTTACATTCATTTAGCTACTACTGCTGGGATTGAGGGAAAGACTTTTTTTTTAAATGCTCAACCAGAATTTTAGAATTAGAGTCCAAAAATAAAATTAGTAAGGTGCTTTGACTTAGCTATTAAAAGAGCTTGACGAATGGCCATAGCCTCAACATAGTTATTAAAATCAACACTCAGACTAGCAACAAACCAAAACTTAACATTACCATGATGATCATGACAAACACCACCCCTACCAACATTTCCAAGCATCTTCCTAAAAATGAGTTAAGTCACCCTTTCCCACAATCTAGAAAAGGCCAGCTTTAATAAGACTACTTCCCAATTTCATTGTTCTCCATATCTGAGACCCCCTGCCAAGGGTCGGCATCCTAGGGATAAAAGAATGATTCTCCACATGCAAATACTTAAGCTTAATAATTCTTCCCCATAAAGCATGTTCCTCCACACACCACCTCCAATATAATTTAGCAACAAGTGTTATATTATTGAGGGAGGATCACAAACCTCAACCACCATTGTATTTAGGTTGACATATTTTGTCCCAATTAATCAAATGCCATTTATTTTTCTCCTAATTTCCTTCCCATAGAAACTCTCTCATCTTCCAGTGTAGATCATGAAGAATGTCTTTTGGGTCAGCTAGAGCCATATATTTGTAAACTGGGAGAGTTTGAATTATAGCTTTAAGAAGCACTATATGACCTACCAGAGAAAGTTATCTCTGAGTCAAATGATTAATATAGTGTTGAATATATTCTAGCATAATCTTCCAGTCTTTTTTGCCCAAGAAAATAGGGAAAATGGGGATGACCAATTATTTGAAAGGAGGAGAGGAAATCTAGAAATGAAGAATATTAGCAATCTAACCTTGAAGATGAGGGTTGGTATGGAAAAAGAAAAACTTGAGATTTGTGATCATTCAAAATCTAACCCAAAGTAGTGATATAAATGTCAAGAGCTTGATTAATAACCAAAGCTTTTGCTAAAGTGGCATTCTCCATCAAAAAAGTGTCATCCACAAATTGAAAATGAGAAAGTGGATCTATACCTTGCATTATGTGAAATCTAGAAAGAAACCTAGAACACTTGAGATGTTGTAGAAACCTATGCAATCTTTTTTCCAGGTTGAGAAAGAGATATGGGCAAAAAGGATCCTCATGATGAAGACCTCACTTAGAATGAAAAATAGAAAAAAGAGAACCATTTATAATCACTAAAAAGGAAGGAGAGAAACAATGATCCATGACCCATTGTGTCCAATTATCATCAAAACCAAAGGATTTTAAGATATCTTCCATATATTTCTAGCAAAATCTGTCATAAGCCTTATAAAGATCAAGCTTCATGAACATTGAACTTTTCTTATTAACATGCATAGAGTGAATGGCTTCCTAGATAATAACAATACCATCAATTATTTTGCATCCCTGAACAAAAACCCCTTGTTTAGGAGAAATGATGGAGGGATGGAATATTTAAAGTCTCAGTAATAGTTTTTGAAAAAATCTTATAGATAGTATTACAAAGAGCAATGGGTTGGACATTAGAAAAATTCAAAACTTGATCCCTCTCATGAATTAGAGTGAGAAAAGTATTATTATGAGCCTGTAGCATTTGTTTTGAAGTACACAATTCCTCTGAAGCCTCCAAAATGTCATCTTTGATAATGTTCCAAAAATATTGAAATAACTCAACATGAAATCCATCTTGGTTAGGAGTTTTATCCTTTTTCATCATAAAAACACCCTACACTAATTCCTCCATTGAAATAGCACCATTGAGGAAGGAATTGTCACGAGTCAAGATAAGGTTAGAAATATAGTTCAGAATGATACATTTATTATCAACATATAAATCAGTGGGGACTTTGAACAATTCATGAAAATGAGAGACAATGTTTGATTGGATTTCTTGAATGGACTCAATTCTAGGGCCATCATGTCTTTGAATCTCTTTGAAAGAATTAACATGTTTTGAGTCACAATTGAATGATGGAAAAAGGAATAATTTTGATCCCTTACCTACAACCATTTTACATGATATTCTTATCTCGACATGAGTTCCACCTAGAGCTTAATATTTTATAAATCATTCTAAAGTTTGGATTGTAGTATTAATAAATCCATACTTAAGCCTTTTTATTGAATACAATCTTGGATCTTTGCCAACTTAGACATTTAATATCTCTTTTCTTTTGTAAAATATTATTGCATGAGGAGAAATTCCACTCTTTGAGTTTTTGTTTGACAGTGTTTAATTTGTAGAGTAAAACATACTGAGCTGTATCATGATGAGGTTTCCCTCCTTGCCACCAAAGTCTAATCTTGTCTTCCAAGTAATTTTATTTTAGCCACATAAGTTGAAATCAAAAAGGGGAAGTTCAGGGCTTAAAATATCCTTCCCAATACAAAGCTATTGGCTAATGCCTAGAACCCACATTGTGTAGGATGGTAGAAATAACCCGAAGACATTGAGAAGACCAATAATCACTAATCAAAAATATATCTATATGTTTTATAATGAACTCATCCCTAATTCTCCTATTATGCCAAGTGAAGGAACCTTTGCTAGGAGGAATATCTATTAGCTGAAGCTGAATAATGTTGTGAAGAAGATGACTAGCCAGAGGGAGGGTAAGAAGTTATCCCCTTTTTTCATTAAGAGATAACACAAGATTGAAGTCACCTTTGGTAATTAAAGGGAAATCATGAATAGAAACTTCCCTATGAACATGTAGATCAGCACAAAGTTTAATCTTACCTTAAATATTTCGGGGAGCATAACAGTGAATGATCAAGGCATTGAGACTATTAGAGGCGAGAAATCCTTTCGACGAGAGACCACCATTACAACTCAAGTAAGTTTTTAGATAAAAATATCTAGAGTCCTAAGCACACAAAAGACTTGCAGAAAGACTAAGGGAAGAAATAACAAAGCTTTCCCAGTATCTACCAAGGTTACAACCAAACATATCAACAAATTCTTTGGGAAGCTTAGTTTCTTGAATTAACACCATAAAAGGGTTACATTATTTAGTCAATCGTCTCACAACATTATGTTTGTGTTTGATGCTAAGCCCTTTTACATTCTAAGAAATAATCATGATTAAGAGGGATGAGGGAGAGAAGAGTCCACTTGATTCACTGAATTTAGAAACCTTGAAGCTAACAACTATTCTCCTAAATGACTACACTTATCATGGTCAAGTTTACGACCCATTTTGAAAGCATCATGTTTCCTTGTTTCTTATTCTAGATTTGTTTAATACCCAAAGCCCAGGTGGAAGGATATTTTTTCTTATTTTATTTGGAAGATTATGATTTCAAACTAACTTTTGGATGCATAATATAATGATTTTCTTGTTTATCCAAGTCCACGATAGGGGTTTCAGGTACATGTTCAATTTTATCAAAGGAAATAAGAGTCACCTAAACTTCAAGGAGTTGAGAATTATTAAGAATAAAAGGTAGACTCTGAGCAATGTTAATCTTGGCACAATCCTTAACAATAGTGGCTAGCTTATCCCATTACTCCAGATACTCCCTAGAGAGTGAATGTGTTTATAAGTGGATGATTTTTTCCTTTTTATTTTTGTGCTAGGTGGAAGTTCATATTATTGAGTAATGGGCATATGAAATTTGGATATATAATAAATGGATGGTTTTTTGGGGGTCAAATCTTACAAACTAAAATTAAAAATGGTGAAAGTCCAGTTGGAGAGTGGGAAATCCATAATTAGACTGCCACATTAAATGAAGTGTTAAATTTCATGATCTGTGAGCATTTTGGAAATGAAAGAGATTATCAGTGTTTATGTTTATGTAGATGTGGAAAAATAGGCCCTCTCTTTCTATATTTGGTTTGGCATTATTAAAGATTGAATACATTCTTTCTTTGTTTGCAGATATTCCATTCCATTCCATTGGTTTGGAGGAGGTGAAGAAACCTTTAAAAATAAAAGGAGAATTGGAAGAATTTTATTTTTGTCATAGAGATAGAGACAGAGGTCCTCTTCCCTCCATGCCAATTCTATTAATCCGTAGGTTGAATTATTGTACTTGATGGGGAATAGTGGCAAATGGATTGGGAAACATAGGTGGGTATGAGGAAGAGTTGATTCACATTGTGGGTGAAGTGTGTGAATTTTATGAAAATGTTGAAAGCAAAGCATCATAGAGGAAAAACATAGGTTATGGTTGTGTGTTCATGTATCATGTATAATCTATATAATTATACCACATGCAGTGCAAAAGAAATAAAATGGTATTGAAAAGGTGCACATGTAGGTACTTGTATTGCTGATCTCGGTCATGTGAGCCTATGAACCAAGTGGGGTCACATAAGGTTAATAGACAGGTGAGCCATGGAATGGGAGGAGAGGAGATGCATGGCATATTACATGGTGTGCCCTACTCCAAGTAAAAATTTGTTGCAAGGCCTTCCCACGAAGGCAACAGAGTAATATTGCAGTCTAGAGAGGAAGGGAACCCATGAGGCTAGTTTCAAAGAGTAACAATAACCTCCCATTCCCTATAGTGGAAGGACAATGTGTTTGCTTGTTCCTCTGAATTTGGACTTTGATAAATTTTACTAGTAACATAGTTGTGTTCGATGGAATTATTGAGTACCCAACCAGAAATGGTGGCCATAGTCATATACATGCAAAAATTAAGCAAAAATAGAAGTAAGGCCAAATAATTTACTACTCTGAAAGACATCTTGATTTTTTACTACTCCGAAGGCCATCTTGATTCTTGGTCAAGTTTGTGCATTATTATGAGAAGCCATTTAAACTTAAAATCTCAACATGGCAGTGGTGAAAATTGAGTGTTTACAATGCCAACATGTGGCACACATCCTCTTCGTGATTGTTATACTAATATAATAACAAATATCTTAGTGGGGTTAGTGACCATTATAAGTTTTTTACCACTCAACATACCCTAGAGGGGGTTAGGGCCACTCAGACTAAATAGTGAGGGTTGGTGGTCATTATAATAATGCACAGTGGAGCCTAGTGGCTATGATTGGGTAGAGTTAGAATTAGAATAAATAGGATTATTAGGCTAATGTGAGGATAACCAATAAATCATTTGTATACTGATATTGTTCTAAGGAGGTATCCCCCTCAAAGATGCCCATGATTGGAGTGTTTCTTTTCCCCAAAAGGAATGCTATAGTGTGTGTGTGTTTAATTTATTATATGCAGTTGTAAATTCAATGAGTGTGAGTTGAGTTATAGTTATATGTTATTAGTCAGTTGTAGAGTTGTGAGGTTCTTAACAAAACCTCACACCTTTTATCCTAAAAATGAATACCAACCTATAAGGGAGGGTTAAACTTTGAAAAAACATTGTTGTTGGGTGAAGGACATGATCGACCCATAGAGGTTAGGATTGACTGCTGATCCTAACTCGTGTGGGTCGATTATAACCTAGGAGAATAACACTTTATTTTAGGAATTTGAATGTCTATAGATATGCTGGAGAGGTTTTTAGCAATTTAAGAATATTGGTGTAGGTGTAAAAGAAACAACTTTAGAAGGGATGGGGCTGCATAAGTTTTTAGGATAAAGTGAGGTGGAAAAATAGGACCAATTTAAGCGTTCAAGTCAAGTAAGGTAAAATTAGGCCAAAAATTACATTATCAATTATTCATGACCAAATTTGTGTGTCTATAGTTTGTATGTGCATGTTGTTAGCATATTTTGTGTGCCTCATCTTTTTTGTGACATTAATATCATTTTTTTTTAACATTACATTTTTTCATGGCATTAAGTTCTGTATAGGTTTACAACGTCATGATTTTTTCTTGTCAAATCCATGTCAATGGTCCACATTAAAATTTTGAAGATGTATACATTCACATTTATATACTCTTGATGCATGGAAAATATATTCTAAAAGAGTTATTTTTGTCTCAGTTTTGTTGCTAAAATTGATATCAACTTTTTTAAATTAGTATGTTTTTATTTCCCATAAACTTATATACATTTATATAGTTTCATGATTTTTCTCTTTCCAAAGATGTATTTTTTCATGATAAGGGGATCATAGATAAGATTAGATCAAGGTGATATATTTATTCTGAGTCACATAAATAATTGATTATTCCTTCATTTTTTATAGTACTATGTTGTTTGATGGCATGGAACATTGTCTTCTTGTAAACAAAGATCTATGAATGATTTATGGCTCTTCTTGGGATTTATTTAATAATAGGTTATGGGTTTGAAATGATATGCATTTAGATAGTTTTCAGCACATAGACTAGATATTACTCATATAAACATTGTCAAGTTAGTTGAATTCAAATCAATGCCTCTACATGAATGTGGTGAGAATATTTTGTTTGTCTTAGTTTTTTTGTTTATATTGATATCAATTTTTTTGAATCAAAAAATTTATTCTTCTCATAAAATTATTTATAGGTCTATAGGGTCGTGATTAGAATAAAACTATAACCTATAAAACATATCTAAAAAAAAATATTGGTTTGAAATCTTAATCAAGCTTGCTCTAATATTAATATTAAACTTTCTCAATAAATAAGGATATCATACAAAGATTATTATTTTAAAATTTTATATTAATTATATTTAATACTAAACATTTAAAATATTAATTATATTGATAGCCATGCACCTCCTTGAATGATCCTTTCCTTTTCCTTTTGCACTTGATTGATGGTTCTCATTCATTATCACTGATTTATAAATATGTATGTATAGTGGTTTTTTGGTTTGTCTTTACTTTTTTTATGTATAAGTTTTTGATACAAAATAAATTTAAAACTATTTTGCAATTCTATTTTAAGGTTCTTGAATATGTTAAATTGATAGTATTAGAAATGATTTTTCTAAAACACTTGGATAGAATAGTTTTTAGTTTTTGGTAAAGATATCCATCATAGATTAATTGTTCATTCATAACAACTTTGCAATGCCTATTGAAGACATGTATGGTAATTTTCACACTGTATAAAATCAAACTTGTGTACACCCACATTGTATTGTGTTATTAACCCAACTGAATGGTGACATTATTAACATATCAGTCTCATATTTAAAAAAATCAGTCTATATGTGAAAGCATAATATATGAGAACAAGTTTGTTATTGTGTTGAAAACATATATAAATCATAGTTTTGTACACATAAGTCTCTTTTCCATGGCCATTATTTACCATTCCAGGAGATGACATAGAATATTCTTAGCTTGTTATTGCAATAAAGAAATGAACTTAGCATTTCAAACTTGATCAATGTTTCATGTTAGATGTTGGAGATTTAATATCATCATATTTCCATGCTTATGTTGCATAGTACATATTGGTGCAGCTGCCTCATAGGGCTTGAGGGTGGTGATAGGGCTATGTTGGCTCCCTAACAACTAGGTGGCAAATATAGAAGGTTAGTTTCTAATAAATTGAAACAATGATGTGGATGTGGTAAGTCTATTTTTGCAGATATTTATTTTTGGCATTAAATAATATTACTCTTTGTTTTTCTGAATTTTAATGTGTATGTAAGAATATAAAGTTTCCCTTGATAATAATTTATTCAAACTAATGTGTCTTTAACAAATTTTTAATTAAACAATAAAATAAATATAGAAAAAGAAAGTTTAATAACACACTTGGTCACTTGATGTAGATTTTCTGAATAAATATTACTAATAGAATTGCCAAACTTTTTAAACAAAATTAGGTAAGTTTTACATAGTCTTATTATGTTTCATTAAAATGTTTAATATTAACATGTTTTTAAATATTATTTTTAATTTGTATTTTATTTGCAAGATGGTCTCTTTAAAAAACATGAATTATATAATATTTTACAAAATTTTTAAGCATTCATTAATTTTAGTATACTTTAAAACATTATAATAATTTTCGATATTTGAATAACAACAAATATATTAAATATTATTTGTTAAATATATTATATGGAATATAATTAAAATGTTACCCAGCTTTTTAGATTTTTTTTTTTGGTTTACCTTGACACTTCTTTCTTTACATCAACGTTTCCATTACACCTACTCCATACAATCGCTAATAAAAATTATTTTAGATTTTAACTTTATTTGACAAATTAAGAAAGAGGAAAGTTTGATTTTCCAAAAGTAAAAAAATACGTACAAACTCATTTAAGTTTTTTTTTCCCGTTTCTAAAGTGATTTGATATTTTTTTAAAATATTGTAAGCAATGCCTCTTAAGCAATCTTTTAAAGTCCTGGTTTCGTGAATATCATCATTTTTATGAGGGAATGAATTCAATGCATGGTAAGAACAGTGAAAAATATATAATTTATTTTCCATGGTGGAGCCAACCCAATCCCTATTCACTGCCATTTGAAAGGCTGCTACACATTCAAACAAGAGTTGACGGGTTTAACTCTAATTTGCCATATGAAAAAATTGAATTCATAATTTCCTGGAACACAAGTGCCCAGGCTGTTAAAGCATACAAATAGAATAAATGCCTCAAACATGGAAATACTCGAACCCTAAGCTATTACAAACATTTTACAACAGAAGACGGTCCCATCAAATTCATTTTAAACTGGAGATAATGTTTTGCCTCCCCTTTGAGGCTCAGCGGTAGTGGTGGCAACATGTGTCTCTCTGCAAGAAAAGTACTTTCCACCGAAAAACCCAACATGGATAAGCATCATGTACAACAACTCTGTTACAGACAGAATGATAACAAAGCACTCCAACGCCATCTGCAAAGCCAAAACATCATAACATATGTATTAAGAATGACAGTTTTTCGTTTCTTACTCCATAGGTTTATACTAGTTGTGGAGTATATCAAAAGGGCAGAAAACAAAACAAAATAACATACCAACGTTGGGCTTCTGCCATGCAAAGAGACCTCTTTCCATGCCAACCTGCAAGTTTTGTGAAATTATTATTAGAGAAATTTATTTTAGTAGTAGCTTTAACAGCCTGTGCATTCCTCTTGAATGGCATTATCACACAGCCTGTTTAACACTTTTGGACGTTACTGAGTGTTAAGCTGTATTCAATGTGATTTATATTTGCTATTTTTATGTGTTGTAACAGGTAGCATTCATATGAAATCACTGAATTATATAAAATATGGACATCTCAATTCATATTTAAGAAATAAATATATAACCAGATTATAATGATGAATAAACATACATCTAAATTAATAAATGAGTTTGCTATTTACTCGTATTAAAACTAGAATATGTTTTATATAAATACCCCATGGCCAGAAGAGTGAAGGCCCAAGCTGTCATGGCGGCTGAAACACTGGAAGCCAAGCTCTCTGCTGTCCACACTCTCAGATGATGGAGTCCTGAAAGGCATGAACCTGCTCCCACAACACCCGCTATAAGAGCAAAAATGACCATAAAACCAGTGGCTTCATTTCCTATTGGGAAAAGCACCGGCGAAAACGATAACCCCGCTGTAACACTCCCCTTCGATCCTGAAAACAAAACAAAACCCCCATATGTTATAGCTGAAAGTTTTCAAAATGTAAGTAAGAACCTCTGAATTTGAACTTTGATAAATTTTACCAGTAACATAGTCGTGGTCGATGGCCTTATTGAGTGCCCAACCAGAAATGGCGGCCACGATCACATACATGAAGAAATTTAGCGGAAGTAGAAGTAAGGCCAAAGATTTTACTACTCCGAAGGCCATCTTGATTCTTGGCGCACACCAAACGTTACTTCAGAGATTTGATCTGCACGCTGGATCTTGCAGAGAACGATTTGGAGAAAGCCCAGACGATGGTCTTATATAGGGCAACATTGTAGCAAAATAACGGGCACATTGTATTTACATAGAGCGGGAATTTTATTCAAGATTTGTTTATGACAATGTTATGTAATTAAGTAGAGACCGGCTGAGAATGAGGTAGCTTCCAACGGAAAAAAAACATCATGACAGTGTTATGTAATTAATTGCCGCAGACGACAGGCTTCTGTTTGTGAATTGTTCATGGGGTCGAATTTTATGGGATCGTAGGAAACATGTCCAACGGTTGACACTCTTCCCAAAATAGCGGGATAGTTGGCAATAATGGATATTAATGAGCACTATTTTGGCAGTAATGTGGTTAAACATTTGTTTGAATGATTTTTAAATGCCTACGTGGAAGCTCAATTTGGATTGAGTTCTATATTATAGAATGTTTTAGGGTAATTTTATTATGTAAAGTAGGTTGTATTATAATTGATAAGGATGATGGTTGTTTTTATTTATTAAGAAATAATTTTTTCTATATATTTGTATTCGTTATTATTTAATTAAAGTAGTTTATTGTTTTAGATGTATATTTAGTATTGTAAATTTATTATATATTTTTATTTGTTAAAATATGGGTAATGATACTAACATTCTATGTAATTCATGATTTCATGTAATGCCTTCAAACATTTTCCCTTATTTTTCAGGGGTTACAGTTTAAATAATATATCTTTAATTTTTACATATAAAAATAACAATGCTACAAATATTTCTCTGTGAATAATGTAAATTAAAAAAGATAAATATAAAATTTTATGAATCTATCATAAAATGTAAACTTAAATACTTTAAGTTTACTTTATAAATATACGTTCAGGGTATTTGAGATTGGTTTCACATTTACAAAAGCTACAATGAAAAATATAGTTTTTGTAAAACCTATTCAAATTTAGACTTTAACTGAATTTTATGATTTTAGGATTTCAGGGTAACATTATGTTCATATGTGTTGTAAGTGTGAGATATAGGGCATGTTAAGGGAATTTGAGTCACGTGGTTATGTGCAATGACTATTCTAATTGATCCCAACCCCATCCCATAACATTTTAATTATGGGAAATGTAGTTGGAACTTTTATTGGCACATTTTTTTTTATAATTAACCTTCTAATTACAACCAATAATGATCAACTATGATCTGTAAACTAGGTCGATATTTCACTTTAAGTTTTACCAATACATATTATTTTAAGATAAGGGGTTACTCTCAAGTTCTATACCATAAAATAACACCTAGAGTATTATTTGAAGATGTATTCTAGCTCTTATAACTGATCTTTATAACATACAAGAAAATATGTAACCCTTCACATGAAATTTCCACATGCTACATCCATTACATAGTTTTTTCCACCCTCTAAACATGCTACTACTCCATACATAATTGCAATTGAAATGTTTGCTTAGACGTGTGATACCAATGTGAAGTTATTTAACCTTTATGAATAAGTACTATTATTGTGATAGATGAGTTTTGATATCTCTTCAGTGTTTGTTATAATAGACTAAGTGCAAGGAATGGAAAAATGAAAAAAGGAAACAAACACATCAACAAAGAGAGATAACATAAAATGTACCCTATAGAATTCAATGTGATAAAAATTCAGCAAGAGTTAATCCATACTTCCCCATCTCCACTATGCTCTTCAATTTACAAGCTTATGCCTTCTTGGGCTTACAAGGACACCAACCTCATGGGATCCTATACTTTTAATGATCTCTGAAATGTTTGATAGAAGACTTGTCTCTTAAGCAAGAAAGACTACTAAAATCAGTTATCTTGATTATGTAGTCTTCAACTCAATCTCATATATGAAAAACCATGAATTGATGAAGGAACAATTGAATGAATTTATCCAAAAAAATCTTCTTCAATTATTTGATTCATTAATGAACTCTATAGGTTCACATTTATACACAAGAACATCCCTTAGGTTCGCACAAGAAGCCCAAGAGTTAGAAGAGGCCAAAACAGTTCTACGTTCTTTCAACTTCTCATGCTTGTAGAACCACTACTATATACAAGGTAAAAGCATTGGGGTGGTTATGTAACTACCACTAATGGTTTAAATACCACCTCAGTGGTTATGAAACTATCAAGGTGGTTATACTGTCACTCTACATACACTGGCAATTTCACAACCATACAAATTCCTCTAATTTTTAGAGGCCATAAATTTTGCATATGAGCTCAAAATCACTTTCCATTCTTTTGGACATACATAATTTTTGAGAGAAGCCAAAATATATAATCACAAGGTAATTTGACACCAACCATAGGATATTTTATCACATAAAACATAAAATATAAGCACTTTTCAGGGCATGGTGTGTCATGAAATACCTCTGTTTGATAGTTTATGATGGTTACACCCAAAATTCTAATCATACACCCAAAATTTTAAGGATTTTGGTCTCAAAAAATCCATATAAAAAGATGAAGGTTTACCTCTTATCTTCCCAAGTCAAATACCAAACTTATAATCCTCTTGGACTATACCTTTTTCCTCTCTCTTAGAGAGTTTTTGCGTGAAACCTAAAAACCTAGGTTGTTGAAATATTACATTAATCTTTCCAATATATGCCAATTGAACTTCTTGCACTGTTTTATGTCTCGTTATTTTTCATGGCTATTCATCTTAGTCCCTCTACTACAATACACATGATTTAAGGCTAAGGGTGGAGATCTCCATGAGGAAATGATCATACACCATCCTCCCTATCATTCATAATTATTTCAACAATTGGAAAAAATCTATTTCATTATATAGGTGGTGTTACAATAACTCACCATGCTTACAAATTTCCCTTATCGAGGGTCTTATAATTTAAAAATGAAACATACATGGATTGGAGATAGATAATTCCATTTACAAATATGCCCATATGTTACAACTAAAAATTTGCATCAAAATAAATGCAATAAACATTGAAATACACATATTCAATGAAGGAAAATGGATTCAAAGACATATATTTATCAAAACAAGAAGGGTTATTGTGGAGTGTTAGTCACAATCACACACTTCTCACCATGTACTAATGACCTAATGTCATTGCACTTATTATCTCTCCATGGAGGAACCCTTAGGATCATGATCATGCTACAAGATTCCCAAAACATGCCATACCAATTGATATCATATCAAAACTTATTTTGGAGAATCAACTATGACCTTATTCCCTATGTATATAATAATTCAAAAGCATGCTACAAACTTATCACAACTAATATGTACACAACACAACCAGTATATGCATGTTTTCATAGTTATAATTGATGGAATTCAACCTATGTGTCCATGATACAATCATGTGAATTATTAAATGTAGGCTAAAACATTGATAACAAAAACTAGACATGCTACACATGATGTAATTATAAATGACACCCAGTTGTGTGTGATGCTACCACATGGCAACATCCAGGTGCTCGATGTATCCCAATCATCTCTGGGAACCCAGATGCATGAGATACTACCACATGGTAGACTATCACATGTCCCAAGGTCTAGACAAGTCCAATGACCTCTAGGTACCTAATTGCAAAAGGTGCTTGACACATCTCAATCATCTTTGAGCACCCACATGCACGGGGTGCTGGCATAAGAGAATTTTTGTAGTTAATTTGCTGTTTAAGATATGATTTTACATAATTTTAGTTTTGTTTACTTTATTCCCAAGGATATCAATTTGATATGAAGAAAAATTCAAAGATCGGTATAACATTTAAAAAAAATGAAATTGTAGAAATTTATAAAATTTTACATTTTCTTGTCTATATTTTAAAATCAACTCTACTATTTCTTTCTACCTTATTTCCTTGATAGCCTACAAAACAATAATTTTGCATGAATAATAACCAATCACAATATAGCTAAACTAAAGATAAGTTCAAATGAAAATTAGTTATTAACATATTGAAATAATATGAAAATTCAAAGATTGTCCTTATGAAACACACTCAAGCACTTAAAAAAATTATTCTAAAAATAAACAAATGCCATACCTAAGGCATTGCACTAGTATAAACCTCTCTAAGATAGCTTAGTAGTGGGATTATGCCACATGGTTTTAGGCACATGACATTCATCTCTGGGTAAGTGGACATTGCAATGTGGCAACATCCTAGGTGCTTGACACATCCAAGTCATCTTTGGGCACTTAGATGCGCAAGATGCTAACACATGGAAACATCCCAAGTGCTCGATGATCTTGGGACATCCTAATCATCCCTGGGCACTTAGGTGTGTGGGATGATACAACATGGTAGGATTTTTCATGCCCCAATATTTAGATAAGTACAATAACCTCCAGGCTCTGAGATCATAAAATGCTACCATGTGGAAGCATCCTAGGTGCCCCAACACAACTGAATCATCTCCAAACACCCAGATGTGCAGGATATTATCATGTGATAGCATCCCATGTGTCATTGTGTACCTTGGGGTCCTGACAAGTTTAGTGACCTCTAGGCACTGTGGCACCTATGATACTACTATGTGGAAATAGCTCAGGCACTTGGGGGTCTCAACACATCTTAGATACATCCTGACACATAAGAGTCTGATGATAGAACATGTGGAAGGGCCTTGAATGAATTAAGGAGTGCCAAATCATGAAAGCATAGAGCCCTTAAAATTTTAGTGCACTTTCAACTTTGTTAATATACATCTATGCCATTCACAATACCCATACACATTGTTAAAGATATTAGATATCTATTGGGCAGCACCATTGGATATGACTAATTCAACTTTGCCATATATATTTTGGCCGATGACCTTTCAACTCAATGTGTAATTGATTTTTTCTTAAATATAATATATATATATATATATATATATATATATATATATATATATTACTGCAATATTATAATTTCATATCTAGAGCAACAAAATAGTATTCCACAAACCTATATCATAAATTAAGATAATTAAATACAATGTTTTATAACACTAATTTAAATGAATATAAAATTAAATTGTTAGTTGTAATTATTAAATCAAGTGTACATTTCAAAATTGAAACAAACTAAAGTACAAACAATTCTTAATATAAATGCAAGGACTAGCCACTATGCTAATCGAATAAGATTATAAAAATATACAAACATATGCATGTGTTACTAAGAACCCTAAATATCATTCAATAATTATAGCTGCAAACATGGTTAATATTTTTTATTGACATCAAACAAGAAACAAGATCTTCTGAATTTACAATGTCTTGAGCTATAGACATGTTTCACTAGATTTGCCTTCATTAATCCACCAAGTCCCAATCTCTAATGCAACATTTAAAACAATTGGTTTCATGCTAAGTGTCAGAGGATAAATAACTTACAATGAAATCTATAAGACATTGACAACAATCAATATTTTTACTACATATAATTTTAGCAATGCATTTTGGTACATGCCAAACAACACATGATACATGAAAAATCCATTTCTTTCTTGACCCCACTTAGGTAGTCCTAACATAATATACAAATGAATCTCTCTAACCAAGTATTATAGAACATGTCGAATGATCTAGTATGTTAATATTAACATCTTCAAAGGTTTATGCTATAATAACATTGCTTCCATCGTTGACTATTGCATTCAACTTACATTAAAAATTTATATGCAAACTTAAAATTGAACAATTTACAATACAAAAGCTCTCACATATAGTAGTGATTCTTCGACTCCCACATTCACCATCACTAAAAGGTTTTGATAATATATAAGCTTCTCCATTTTTGAATAAATCACCACCACTTTTTTCTGGTTTATTATAATTATTTCATCAAATATCCTTTTACAACATTGGTAATAGCTTCAAACATCATCGCAAATTCACCAAAATACTATTACTAAAGGTAGGGACTAACCGCTATGCCGTCCTTATTACTATTTATATTTGAAGTTTATTCAATTTCATAATATTATTTCAACATTTTTTCTATAATGAAATTATAAACTTCCATATTACTCTACAACATCAAATATATATTTTTATTTTACCATTATTTTCAAAAATTTGCATAAAGTTGTAATGACTAACAATGCACATTTATAATTAAATAAATCATAATTATAATTAATAATGACCAAATATGATGTAGAATAACTAACAATCTTAATTATAAAAATAGAACGATTAATAACACATATTTCTAATTATACTTAAAATTTAAAAAATGTGCATTGTTAGTCATTCTACTTCTAATTCGATCATTGAACATTATAATGAAAAATAAGTTTGTTGAAAGAGCCTTAAAAATATTACTAACATCCTTTTAATCATTACCATATTAGATACATTTTCAACTGTTATAAACCTAAATTTTCAAGAAAAGATATTTAAAATGGATCATTCATTAAACCTCAATGAAAATAATATTTTATAATAGCCATTGCTTCCATTGTTGACTATTGCGTTCAACTTACATTGCAAATTTATATGCAAACTTGAATTTAAACAATTTACAATACACAAGCTCTCAAACATAGTAGTGCTTCTTCGACTCCCACGTTCACCATCACTAAAAGGTTTTAATAATACACAACCTTTTCCATTTTTGAATAAAGCACCACCACTTTTCTCTAGTTTATTTACTAATTATTTCATCAACTATCCTTTTACAATATTGATGATAGCTTCATATATCATCGCAAATTCACAATAATACTATTACTAAAGGCAGGGACTAACCGCTATGCAGTCTTTATTACTATTACTATTTTAATTTTATTCAATTTCATAATATTAATTCAACACTTTTTCTATAACAGAATTATAAACTTCCATATTACTCCTACACAATCAAATAGATTTTTTTATTTTACCATTATTTTAAAATTTTTGCATAAAGTTATAATGACTAACAATGCACATTTCTAATTAAATCAATCATAATTATAATGAATAATGACCGAATATGATGCAGAATAACTGACAATCATAATTATAAAAATAGAATGATTAACAACATATATTTCTAATTATAATTAAAATTTTAGAAATGTGCATTGTTAGTCATTCTACTTCTAATTCAATCATTCAATATTATAATGAAAAATAATTTTGTTGATAAAGCCTTTAAAATATTACCAACATTCGTTTAATCATTACCATATTAAATATATTTTCACCTGTTATAAATCTATATTTTTAAGAAAAAATATTTAAAATAAATCATTTATTAAACCTTAATGAAAATAATATTTTTTTAAAAGGAAAAATGAACATCCACTCCCACATAAAACCATGTCCTATTATGAATAATTTTGTTAGATCTTAAAAAATAAGAAAATAAAAAACAAAACAAATCTTTTAAAAATTATAATATAATTTTGTTAGATCTTTAAAAAATAAGAAAATAAACAACAAAACAAATCTTTTGAAGATTGATACAAAATAATTTAAAAGATGATTGGACTATATGCACAAAATAGGTTCATTGAAAAAGTTTTGAAACAAATTACAGAGACATACTCTCAAACCATTGCCAATATCTTCTTAACCATTTCTAAATAATTAAACAATTTACATAAAATAGGTTTATTAAAAAGGCTTGAAGCAAATTGGAAAGCCATACTCTCTAACCAGTGCCAACATCCTCCAAACCATTTCCAAATGGGACCATTATGCAAATCTCGATCTCACTATATTTTATAGAGGGTTAGTTAAAGGAGGTGCTCCACATCATGTATCTTCAATGACTCCATACTTGCATTTTCAAGAAATTTGTTTAGAGGGTAAGTAAATTCACGACCACCAAAAGAGGATAAGAAAAAATAAAATAAAAAACCAGAGCATAATTAGACACCTTTTCTTAAGATTCGAACCATGGGCACCCCTCCTCCATGATCTTGCACTTATGTTCACGAAGCCCTTTGTGTTGCCTCTTCCATCAACACTCTCCCTTAAAATACTCCAACGTCACATGTGCACACTCCATGCATCCATCAATCTTAACAAAAATGACCTTTTTTTTTTAAACAAATAACAATCCCATGTGTGCTGTTTTCTATGCTTTTCCATGAATTGATGATGTCTTATTTCATTATCATGTTTGATTAAGAACATGTTATATATTTAGAAATAAATAAATATATAAAAAAAGTTGGTAGTATGAAATTATATCTTAGATAATTATATAAAAAGTTTAAATTTGAGTTCACTTCAAAATTAAAATAAAAAATAACTTAAAATTAATCAACATAAATATTATAAAATTATATGACATGTCTGTAATAACATAGAACAAAATAAAAGGCCACAATAATGATAGTAAAATTTTTTTTTATTCAAAATCAAGTTTTAATCACGTTTTTTATTAAATTTGAGTTAATCTTTAAAATCCAATTATAATATCAAATGAGGATATATGTATGTATATATATGAATCAAGAGCATAAATAATTTAAAAAAAAATGATATGTGAAAGTTAAAAAATCTTTATTTATTTTTATGATAGAATCAACTCAATAAATGGTGAGAACTAGAAAAATATGTAATTTATTTTCCATGGTGGAGCCAACCGAATCCCCGCTCACATCCATTTGAAAGGCTACTACACATTTAAAAAACAAAATGAAAGGTTTAACTCTAATTTTAGAAAAAACTCCGTTTCATGGAACACATATGCCCAGGATGGTAAAGCATATAAATAAAATTTATGTCTCAGATATGGAGATAACTGAAGCCTAAGCTATTACAAACATTTTACAATATAAAATGGTCCCATCAAATTCAAATTAAACTGGAGACATTGTTTTGCTTTCTTTTAGAGGCTCAGCAGTAGTGGTGGCAACATGCATTTTCTTAAACAAATTCGTTAGGTTGTCTTTTCTCAAATTATTGTTGTGTTTGATACAAATATTATTATAAACTCTATATTCTATTATGTAGTATCATTCTCTTTACATTATGTGCTTTTCACAAAATAAATATGTTTTCATTTTCTATTCTTTTTTGATCGTTGTCTACCTGCAAATTTTACACCCGAAATAATATGAATTAGTCCTTAACTAATCCATCAACATATTCACCTTTTATACATACATTTTCAAACTAATCCCATTAAAATTACATTGAATGTTTACACAATACTTAAAACACCATATATTTTCTATAATAATTTGTATGAATAGATTAAAATAAAACTATGTATTTAAATATTAAATGTATAAATTATTAATCTCACATAATTATTTCATATATTTTATCAAATTTATATCAAACTTAAATATTAAAAAATTATTTTTATAATTTTTTTTTTATAACAATGATAACTTCTCATTGTCTATACCAATTAAAACAGTACTTATTCCATTCATTAACTCATTTTCTCAAACACCTCCATTAAACCCCACTTTGATACTTAAAAATTCTAATTTCAATACAATACCATATCATTTTCCACGCTAGAATACTTTACCAACATAAATTTTGTGTAACAATTAAAACATGGATCATCTTTTTTGGTGTGTTCAAGATCAAATTAATAGGGACACGTATGCCAAAGCAACCATCACCACCCCACCCAAAAAATAAAAATAAAAATAAAAAGCCAACATCGGATATCCGAAGGGAAAATGAAAACCATTTTGGTAATGAGGTCAAATGATTCATTACTACAAATAAGTCCTTTTTCCCATAAATTTTAACAATTTATTGGATCATGGATAATCTACAACTTATTTAATTTATAATTTTTTTAAATTAATGATTATTCACAATATTTATAATTTATAACATAATTCTAAATTTTTTACAATTTTTTTTTTAATCAAAATAATTTTTATAATTTCTTTTATACTTTTGTTTACAATATTAATTATCACATAATACTACAAGAAAATATTGAATTTCACTGTCACAAAATAAAAATAAATTTTTAAATTTATGTAAACATAAAGAATTTATTATTTTTTAAAAAAATTAAAAATATTTAGTTATTTCTAAAAAGGTCAAAGCCATGATATAGAACCAAAATGATTTGAAACATGATAATAAAGAGAAGAGCCATGATCGAAAGCCAAGTTACTTTATTACAAGCATTCGTCTATCCTATATCTCGTTCCATAAATTCTTGGGCTATTGTCGCCTAGATGGATACTAACTTTCTTCTTTATTAGGTTTATTTTCTATCTTAAACTTTTCCTTAAGGGTGCTAAAGTAATTAGTTCCCAACAAGCTAATGCATTGGTATTTCACACAAGAATAAGCTCTTGAGGTATAAACTAATGTTAGCCAAATTGACAAATCCAATAGTAAATAAATAGATTCAAGACATGTTTAAACAAATTTTTTTCCCCCCATTACATGAGTTTATTGTTTTCAATAATTTCAATTATTTTGATGACTTATGCCATATTATCTGAGATTGAGAAATGAAAATTATTTTCTTGAAAAAGCTTAAGTATGTATCAAACAAACAAACTACATCTTATACTAAGTCTCATATGAAACCGAGATACAAGGTAAAACCTACATAACCTAAAATTGAAATAACTATATTGGTTAATGCAATGTCACAATAACCTAATCCCCTCATCTTATCTAATGCATCTAAGAGGCAATTTACATGATTTCCCGAGTCTCCAACTTAGCTACTTAATAAGATTATGGAGTGTCATATCATATCTCTCCCTCCTCCTATAGAGGTTGATATGATTCTATCTCTACCAAAAGGATATGATGCATATGTATATTGGGACTATCACCAAGGCCTTGTGCATTCTAAAAACAAATTTTATATATTAAAACATAATAGCCAAGACCTTATTGATAACCGAAAAATTACCTTTGACGATCCTCCAAAGGATTTTGGTTCACAACTTACTGACCATTGAACCTATAAGATATTTAACAATCCATTACAAGATCATTCTAAAATGAAAATGACATATCATGCACATCCTCCTCCACCACATTATGGCCACCCATTAGATAGGATTATTGGCACTAATACATGCACAACACCTTTTATGGATCAAAGACCCTCTATTTCCTTTGATGATATTGAATTTTTAGATGATGATGTAGATCTTCATTCTGAAACCAACAGAGGTGCCTAAAATTGAATAATGATTTCTTCGTATTACATTCACAATCATAGATTACAAATATATAGGCTAATGTTGCTTCTATAATCTAGGAAGCCTAACATAGCTCTACTAACTACTCACTAATAATACATGAGTTATTTTAACAACTCGTTTAATATTCAAGCTATTTATGTAGGTTGTTTATAACAACCTAACTTATGCACACAATAATATTTACCACTACATAAATATTATCAAAATATATAATGTTCACAATATTAAATTCCTAACATTCACCCCCTTAATGTGAACATGGGATAAAATAAAATTTAAAATATTTAACCACCTCCTGAAAGCACTACCTAGACTAGGTAAAAACTCTATATATTATCTCTTTACCCTCGTGAAGGTGTAGTGATGAGCCGAATTATACATGACTAATCCATTCCTTTTTGGGTTCTTGTGGAACTTTCCCTTCCTCCTTGGGCACCTAAATTCTTAATCTCCAAGACACACAAGCTTGGCACCAATCGGATAACCATCCTTGAGTTTACCTCAAAATCTTCTCTTGCTCCCCAAAAATGAGTTTTCTAAAAACATGATTTTTTTCCCAAATTTCTAAAAATGGATTTATTCGCAAACCAACTAAATAAAAACAAGAATATTGAAAAATGAAACACACAAATAAAATAAAATGCCACCAAATCATATGGGTCCCGTCATTGGTGACAAACGAGAAGCTATGAATACCTCCTTCCTTTGTTGCCTCCAACCTCCTTCATAAGAATCTACTTACTCAACCGATGAAGATTTTAAGATCAATGTTTTCCACATCATTGATCTCTTTCACCCCTCAATGTGAAACAATATATTTTCATAGGATGTTGATTTAAATTGAGAATTCATCCTTTACAACATAAGAATTGTTGACTTTAAATCTTGACTCTTAAATTTTTTAACAACTTACATAGACTCGAAAACTCTTTTTGAATTTTGACAAACACATAAAACTCAATGGATAATATAGACAATGGACTGAGGCTTGAGAAAATCAAATAATAGAACCTACATAAACCTAATTTTGAAAATACCATATTCTAAAGGTTTAGCCAAACCTTTTAAACCATTTCCTAATGATATAAAATCAATACTTCAACTTTAGAGACTAAAATAAACCATATCATATGAAATGATATTCCTAAATTACCTAGATACATAACAAAGGAATATGTTAGGACAATGCAATGCATAAATCTATCCTCCAAATTGAAATGAGAGAAACTATGTAAAATAAAAATAAAACACTTGCAAAAATACAAGCAAAACATGCACAAGAAAGAAAACACCAAGATAACATGGTTCATGCAATGGGCTACATCTATGAAGATTTTTTTTAACCTTATATTTATAACAACAAAAAAGGAGAATACATATCAATAATACTTTGTCACACCTCTCTCCAACTCCTCTCAGCTTCTTATCTTCATTGCACCAACACAAGCTAACACCAAGCTTGCAACCCAAGATCTCAACCAAGCTTGAAATAAAGAATTCAGAAGTCTTCAAATCCTCCTTCATGATGCTTACAACCAAAGCATCTAATGCTCATATACAAAGCATCAACAGAGCCAAGCTGGGATTACCATGCTTACAACCAAAGCATACAATGATTACAACCAAAGCATTCATGTTGAGCTCCAAGTTTCAACTGCCAAACATGCAATCCCAAGCTTTCATTGATCCTCAAGGGGAATCCATAAGTATTACAAAATGTATTACCAAATATAAAAAATAATCATGCTATATATATATATTATATAGCATTTACATGTGAGAGAATTTGAGATAAAAATACAAAAGAAGGGATAAATGCACCAACCTTCTCATGCCTTCACAAGTGGTCAATAAAGACATGTTTGTCTTCATGTGAAAGAGTCACAAGTGGATCAATACTTTACATAATATCTCATCCACCTTCATATGGCTCCAAAATGGTGCCTCATTTCACTTGTTATATTATTCATCAAATAGTAGACTTATGTCTTCTACCTCCCAAGTATACATAAGATCTAAGGGATTTTAAAATCAACATTATGACTTTTACAAACATAAAAATCATCAAGCCACCGAATAAATGCACCCCATTTCTTATCCCTTATCAACCACACTAAAATAAACATGTGTGACTTACCAAGGATAAAAACCCATGTGCCTTCGTGCCCCATTCCTTCCACATCATCCTTATCATAAGTAAGATGCTCTATAGGACATGCCACATCACCAATAGCCACATCACCTTCCAGAATCATCCCCTACCACATCACCATGAATAGTGAATGCCACCTCATCATCATAAATAGTGATTACCACCTCATTACCATGAATAGTGACTTCACACCCAATAATCTCTCACTTGAAGTCAATATACACAACTATATATTCTACTACATCCACTGAACAAAATTTTCACCCTAATCTTCTTCATCCAAGAAGACCAACTGAAGTGACTCTCCACTTCACCACATACTAATCTTCCAACAAGGATTCTACCATGAACTAGCTCACAACTCCCACTGCTTGGAAGCATTTGGTTTAGTGCATACCATGGCATACATGAGGTTTTCCTCCTCCTGATGAATCTAATACAAAGGACACAACATGTCTTCTCCTATTCTATTCTAAGACACTCTGGAAGACAACTCAAATACCAAAATAAATGGGACTTTATTCCTTATTTTCATGTTCTTGTGCATACCCATCCTTAGTTTGGTATTTCATCTCATTTTAATCACCTGAGCCATCACACCATTGATCTTCATCATGTTAGGGCCTGAAACCAACATGCCATCAATCCATAGAAGCAACCTGTGCTAAAATCTTGGCTGTCTATGAAGATAACATTGTACTTCATCCACATGTTTGCTTTAGCTTGTACAGTCTTCAAACTAAAAACTAATAACTCTTTTCCTCATCTTCATATCCATATAGTTACTCCATATCTTTTTTAGAGATCACCATGTAGTAAACCATTTGATCCAACCCTAAACAAAAACAAGCACATATAACACTCTTGAAAATAGTTATCAATAGGAAAGAATAACCCATAGAAGTCAACATATAACTATTCCATATGTAGCATACCACTACCCACCATGATCAACATGATACCAATCCATATTCTTTTAAATTCATCATGATACTCAGTACATCACTACACCTACCATGTTTTTGAGTGCACAATCAAATTGCATCCTCCTCTACCATGTGTCAAACCAACTCATATGTATAATTAACCCATGCATCGATCTACCTAGTTACTCACATTAGCTATAATGAAGCCACTAACATGAACTTCACTCAACACATCTATGAGTTATGATGGTTCATACACCATCCTTCTTCTTTCAAGGAACCTTAAGTCTCTTATTCTTCTCCATCTATCCCAAAATACATCAATATGAACAATTTAAAGTTTATTTTTACCTCTTCCTTTCCATGGATTTTACACAATCTTAGCTAAAACATTGTTGTAGTAGGATCCCATAACTTATACCCCTTCACTAGGCAAGAAACACAACAAGATACATGCTTTTTCATCACCCTCCATCTACACCAATGGAGACTAGCTTGCTCCACCACAAGCTATATAGTTTCTTCAATTGTGTAGGTTGTTAACCATATGGTAAATCTTGTTCAACTTCTCCTCCATTCTCCATTTACATCACCATAGAGATAAATATCTTCCATAACTCCCATTCAAGTTAAAATCCTTATCTTCCTATAATTTAGTCTTAATCAACAAATAACCTTTGCTCTGATACCACTTGTTAGGATAATGCAATGTAGAAATGTATCCTCAAAATTGCAATGAGAGAAACTATGTAAAATAGAAATAAAACATTTACAAAATATAGACAAAACATGCACAATAAATAAAACACCAAGATAAGGTGGTTCACCCAATGGGATACATCCATTAAGAAATTTGTTAGCCTTATATCTGTAGCAACAATAAGGAGGATACATAGCAACAATACTTTGTCACACATCTCTCTAACTCCTCTCAACTTCTTGTCTTTAATGCACCAATGCAAGCTAATACCAAGCTTGCAATCCAAACTCTCAACCAAGATTGAAATAAGGACTTCACAAGTATTCAATTACTCCTTCATGATGCTTACAACCAAAACATCCAATGCTTACATACAAAGCATCAACAAAGATGAGCTCATAAGCCTCAAGGTTTCAACACTAGGGGATTAGCATGATTATAACCAAAGCATTCAAGGTGAGATCCAAACTTCAACCTCCAAACATGAAAGTCCAAGCTTGCATGGATCCTCAAGAATAATCCATATGGATTACCAAATATAAAGAATAAGAATGATATATATATATATATATATATATATATATATATATATATATATATATATAATTTACATGTGAGAGAATATGAAATAAAAATATAAAGTAAGGGAGAAATTTTCCAACCTCCTAATTCCTTCACAAGTGGTCAACAAAAAATGCATATGATTGGTTTAATAAAGCATGAGGCCTATTGAAAATGATGAGTGGATGAAGACTTGGAAAAATACAAAATATACCTTGGTATAGACTATATAATAAATAAAGCATGGCAACAATAAGATGAAAAATAAAACTATAGATATTTATGATGTCTTTTTGCACATGGAAGATCAATATTTGGATGGGCTCATTTCGATCTAAGTTGAGTTGTGTTTTGATACATATTAGTTGAGTGTGTAATCCATTGTAAGAGAACTAGATGAATGATTGAACATTATTGAAAAATTGTGATCTAAGCTACCACTGCAAATAATAAATTTTTCATATTTTTCACAAGTCTGTGATGGAGATATTAAATAAATCATGCTCAAATATGTTAGATAAGGTGATGAAAAATACATAAATGTAGACAATGTGCTTGATGGACACATTTCAGAGATATGATCATATAAATGACGAGGTTGAGTCAAGCATAACATTGATATTGTTTGATTTGTGTGGTTCTTGACACACAAAAACCACAAACACTTAGATGAAGTCAAGAAGCTAAACATAAATATAAAGTGCACAACATTAGAGAAAAAAATTATGTTGTACTTGGAAGACAAAATGGATGTGGTCCTTAGAAAATCAAAAGAACCTACTCTACATAGTATGACATTGAAAAACTAAACACACTGACCTTCGAATTCCTCTAAAAAATAATTTCCCGTACACAGGGATAAGAAAATAAAAACTGTGCCTTAAAATTTATCAAGCTTTCATTGAAAACAATTACCCATTCTAGTACTAAATATAAATAACAGAGAATCCTAACATTGAATAATGAATTCTTATTATTACATTCATAATATCATAGATTATAAATTTTATATAGGCTAATGTTGCTCCTATAATATAGGAAGCCTAACATAGCTCCACTAACTACTCACAAATAATACACATGTTATTTTACCAAATTATTTAATATATAATCTATTTATGTAGGTTGTTTACAACAACCTAACTTACACACATAATAATATTTACCACTACATAAATGTTATCAAACCATATAATGTTCATAATAATTACTAACACATTCATTATTTATTTGAGATACCTTGATCACCAGCCTATACACAATGTTATGATTAATAATGGTGCTAGTGAGAATGTATGTACCATGACATTACTTACACATTTTGGATATAAAAATGATGATTTATGCCCTTCAACCAAAATGTTAGAGCATTTGATGGGACATCACAACATGTTATTGGTGGGATTGACTTACCTCTATAAGTTAGTCTAGCACATGTAGTCAATACATTTTTAGTTATACCATATATGGGAGCTTGATATATTATTGGAAGGACATTGGATACATAAAATCCATGTAGTACCTTCCATAGTTCATGGTTGTATTAAATACATTCATACCAACAAGGTAGTCAAATTTTTTTGCATTCCATGTAAACTTTGACTTGAAAAAGAGAAGTTTATTCCTAGAGAACTATTTATCAAACCTACTAAGGCTAATCATTTGTGAAAAGTTAAGTAATAGGAAATATCCTTTCCTAGATAACCTATACTTGAAATACCTTTGCACCAGAGATATATAGTGGATTCCATGGAATCCTCTTCTATTTCTACACAACATACCTAGTTACATAGAGGAACTAAACATGTTCTAATTAATGCTACTTCAAAGAAACCAAATGGCACCAAACAAAGGGTTACATAAACCACTACTTCCACTTCTTCTGATTCATGACCACATACTCCTATGAAGCATATATAGAGTATTTATAACTCTCCAGATCAAGATATGACACCTACACATTCTTATGGGTAGTATCACCAATATGATTCACCATTTTGAGTATAGATCACCTTATGAGCATCCTTTGGATGGGATAATCATCTATCCCTTGATTTATAAAAAATCAAAAATACCAGAAAAATCAAATACTCAAGAAAATATAAAAACATTCAAATAATTGAAAAATATAAAACCCCATGTTTAATAGCTCCTTAGAACTTATGTTGTTTGATTCATGTTGGTAGATAACATATCATTTCATTTTGATACACATACATGTTTCACGCATCTTTAAGTATGATGTAGGCATAACACAAACACGTGATAAATGCACATGCATATGTTGGACCTCTCCTTGACCTACATCATATATTACTATGGAGGAATCCATTTCATTGTTCATAATTTATAGAAGTTACACATCCTTTATTCTCATTTCTACATTATCATGTTTGAACTTATATAGTAAATCTTACACATGTCTATATCCATGTCCATATCTTTCATAGTGTACTTGATATACTATACTACATGATAATTTTTGCCAACACATAAATGCAAGGACTAATATGATATGCTTATGTTGGTTGCTTATATTTCAATTATTCACATTGTCACTTCCTTGAGTGTACTTTTTTTCTTATTATTGTCTTTCTTTTGGAACATTCGAATATTCTCCTTGAGTGTTAGCCAATGTGACATTGCATGTTATTTAGATATTTGAATGTGTGATTATATGTTGATTAGACATTTGAATATGTCATTTCATTTAGATTATTGTGGTTACTAAAATTTGTGGTTAACAAGTGTAGATTTTTAACACTTACCTTTTCTACATGGAGGCATTGTCAATTAGTCAATGTGTTGAGATTCTCAGGATGAATTTTTTTAAGGTTTGGACTCACTAAGTCAAAAATGGTTGTAGAGTGGAGGAGAGTGATGAGAATAAAGAACTCAAATGCAAAATGAGAAAATTTTACCTTCGAGTTCACTTTTTTATTTTGTATAATTGACACAGGGAACATGATCATGTTATTAATTTTACAATAATGTAATCACGTTATTAATGAGATCGCATTATTATATTTAAATAACATGATCACGTTATTAATACAATTGCATTATATACATGATCATGTTATTATTTTTAAATAATGCAATCACATTATCTATTAATGTAATCACGTTATGGCTCGATAATTATAAAACCATAATTTAAATAATGTGATCACATTATTGACATAACACGATCACATTATTGATATAACATGATCATGTTATTAACATAACATGATCACATTATTGACATAAAATAATCATGTTATGGAAAATGTCTGCAGAATTATCCCCCAACTCCGTGCACATACCCATATTTTAAAAAAAAATAAGGGAAGGCAAGTGTTAAGGAAATAACTACCCACCCTGAACAAAAACTAAAGACGAAGAGGAAAATCCAAAGTGGGCATCCCTAAAATTAAATTTATAAAAACTATTGGGAAAAACATTGTCATTCATGTATGTCACAACCAAAACTAGAGTAACCATCATCGTCAATCTCTACCTTGTAATTGCATTATATTGATCTAGTTTATTTGTGTGTAGATGTAATGCATGGATATATTTCTATAATGTTACTTTTGATATCATACCATAAAACCAAAATATAATGCCAAGAAAGCTAATTAATAAAGGTATAATTTTTTTCTCATGTATATTACATGAGGAAGTTCTTGATTAAATATTTTATAATATTGAATTTGAATTATGTATATTTATGTAATATTCATGTTACATTTTTTCACTTTGGATTGAGGAACTGATTTTGATGGCTGTATGAGAGTATTGATGATTTTCAATCATAAAATACAATAATTTTTTTAGAATCTTATATAAAATGTAAGGTAAAAACTTGGATAAATTGTTAGAAACTATAGTTCATGATTAGAGTAAATACATATATTATCTTTAATGTATCATTCTTCTACTACAAACTATACTAAAATTTGAAGAGAAATGTTGAATACATAACCCTCATCAAAAAATCATGGCATGTTCAATCTACCATCAAATTAAGTCATCACATGGAGCATATGATGATCTATGATTACATGTGATGTTTGAATGAATGTATTTTAATCTTTGTGGGCATTCGACCAACAACTCTGAAGGTAGTTATACACTTAGTCTTTGATTATTCCTTATTTAATAACTCTGGACTATAATTGCTTTGGAAGGGAAATGTTAAAGAGCAATGGTCATTAAAAATATGTTGGATAGGTAGGGTCAACAATCAAAGTTAATCCCATGTAAATAAATCATGAGGGAGATTAGGCCTCTATCTATAGGTACCTAAAGTTGTCCATGTGTTGTTTGTTACATGTGTCAGTGTATGTGTTTGTCAAAGTTTCCTGAGAGGGATCAATTTATTATTTATTAAAAAAAAAAAACATTGCAGTGGTTCTTGTTGTTATTTTTTCCCATATATTAAAAACAATTAATGCCTCTAAGCACACTAGAGTGCCTGGTTTAAAAATGGAAACAAACATTGGTGTTGTTTCTTTGGGTGACTCCCTAATTTTTGGAGATGGGGTAGGGGAATCATAGGAAATAGGAGATTACACTATATTTAGGAGGAATAAAAAGGGTAGGTTGCCTCAAAACCATCTTTCAGGGCCCTCCCATAACAACAATGACAAAGAGGGACATAGTTGATGTTTGAGATCATGTTGTGCCTTTTGGGGAGGGGGCCGGGAATGTAGCCCATTGGACCTATTCTTTTTGGGTCTCAATCTGGTTCCTTTTTGGTAGTTTGGTTTTGTGTAAACTTGGTCTATTTTGGTTGTCTTTTGTGGAGGTTTTGTTGTTTTAATTTTGTTTTTTTTGAAATAAAATGAGTGAGGGACCCACCAACCCTCAATCACCTATTTAATTTTTTTTTATGAACATATATATATACATAAGGATGTTTTGTGATTGGTCAATTATCTTTTGATTATTAGTATTGTAGCATGCTCATACCTTTCATTATTATTAGATATGAAAATATTTTAAAATGCATGATTTACGGATCAACAGAGGCATCATTAACTTCAAGGAATAAAATTTCACTTCGTCCCTGACTGCTACAAAAATAGGTAAATGTCAATTACCCAACATACATACCCATTGATAGGGACTAAATTTGACCATCGAACATGGATGTAGTGAAAATTTATGATGATGTTTATTTATTAAATAATTCCCCTTCAAATTGTTAGTATAATGTATAAATCATTAAATATATAATTTTTATATTTAATGTAATTCTTTAAATTTTTTTACGGTGTGTTCAAAATTTCATCTTATATCTAATGTAATCTATAAAAATATTGATCGTGTTTTACCATTAAAAAATACAAATATGATTTAATATTAGTTTGTATTATAATAATAATAATAATAATAATAATAATAATAATAATAATAATAATAATAATAATAATAATAATAATAATAATAATAACAATAATAATTTGGCATATATTATTTTATAATATATTAATAAAATGTATATCAATAATCATTATAATATAATATATCATCATATTATATAAATCATTATACTATAAAAATATTGATCGTGTTTTACCATTAAAAAATACAAATATGATTTAATATTAGTTTGTATTATTATAATAATAATAATAATAATAATAATAATAATAATAATAATAATAATAATAATAATAATAATAATAAAAATAATAATTTGGCATATATTATTTTATAATATATTAATAAAATGTATATCAATAATCATTATAATATAATATATCATCATATTATATAAATCATTATATATATATATATATATATATATATATATATATATATATATATATATATATATATATATATATATATATATATGTATGTATGTATCAAATAGGATTGGACCCCTGCTGGAAATTGTGGACCTTTACTATCTGCTAGAAAATTATGAAATTGAGGATTTTCAGAAGGGCCCTAAGTTTTCTATCTAGATGGGCCCTGATTTTATTTTTGGTGGTGCTACTAATAGGAGGGCACTAGATGCTTGACTTTTTTTGGATTTTCATTATGGTGTTGCTTTCTTTTTTGTGTTTTGGTTGTTTTTCTTTTGTGTTGGTGCCCCCTGCATGAGGTTTTTGTATATTGCTATATCGAATGTTATTGACTGTTGGTGTATAACTTGACATTCAGCTACTCACAAGATAGAACTACTAGTTTTTCACCTTTGGGTGTTTAGTCTTTTGTATATGATATCTCAATATAAAATAATAATAATAATAATAATAATTATTATATTACATATTAATGTATAATTATAATAGATATTATATAATATAAATATAGTCTAATATTATAATTAATAATATTATATTATATTATTAAGATGAAAAGAGAAGATGGCTCTAAATTATCTAATAATATTTATTTTGAGATAAATTTAGCAAAATCACATTATGGCTAAAGAGTCAAGTGTTATGGCCCTTCATTGTTGTTTCCTAGCTAATCAACAACTATACCTTTTCATGAATTTGAATCACATGTGGACGTTAAAACCTTATACATTTATTTATTTCAAATTTTATGGTGGAAAATATGAAGCTAGTCATGGGATCAAATCAACAAAACTCTTGGTTCGTGCATTTGGCGGCAAGGTGTGGTATGTGTAGGAGATATAGTACATGGGCTTTGTTGGAACACAGGTTAGGTATATTTTATGGCTAATGAAGATAAATTCATCTATAAAGTGGTTCATGCTGATAGATTCAGATGTTATTTTTATAGTCTTCATTTTTTCTATTCCCTTTGATACATACAATGGTTAGAACAATGATTTGATCGTCCTCAACTTCTCAAAGAGGGTATGAATTTTAGTATGGTGCAATAGGTATAAACTCATTTTATATTGTAAATGAGACCAATTTTTTAAGATATTTTTATTTATTTATTTGTAAACATGAAATCCACATAAGGATATCCAAACCATTGAGTTGATCTCACAAATTGATCAATTTATATTATTTTCTACTATACTTATTATGATGTCCTTTTATAGGTATATGGAGGAGAACCATGGATTTTTCTCATTTGCAACTGATTTTTCCCCTAATTTTTAGAATTTGATAATATCACAGTTTTTAAATTTATATTGAGCATTGTAGTTGAAAATACCCATAACAGTTTTATTGTAATAATAATTGTAGTTCAGTTGTTTTTTTCCATTAACATTGACAATGAACCTTGAAAGTAAATTTCATGGATTTCATGATGCCCATCTTTAAACTCATAAGAAAATCTCCTTGTATTGGTGGCTGAATTATATAAGCCACACGACCAATGTCATTGACATATTTATAAAAATTATTAATTTTATATAGAACTTGAAATGCTCATATTATTTTTATGAGACTGTTATATCGATACAAAATAGGCTAGGGTGCCAAACATTAACATAATTTATGCAAAATGATAATTTATGTGCTAGGATAAATTAATCAATGTTGGCAAGCATTTCCTTCTAAAATATCTATGTATTTTGATTTCTCATTAACATAGTTGATCATTTTAAATTTCATTCATCAATTTTGGAGAGACCGTGGCTTTGTCTTTTCATGAAAATAATCTCATTTTTCTTGGATTCGATATATTTTGAAGGTCCAATATATATATATATATATATATATATATATATATATATATATATATATATATATATATATATATATATATATATGGAACTTGCATTCTTTTTTTTGAAATGAACACAAAAGTAGTGGATGCACAACTAAAAGCATTGGTTATGAGGTATTCCTAAGGCTATAAAAGGTACTAATCTATTCCTTTTTGTCATTTTAATTTTGTTTTGCAAGGTTATTGATGTCTTTCATTCATTTTTCCATGTTCTTGTGTTGCAATTCAAAGTGGTTTATCTAATTTTGTTTTGTTATTTTGGAAAAAATATAAAGAGATGTGATGGAGTCTTGAGGAGGAACCAATTAATTGTTATAATTATCAGTTATTTAAACCATGTCCAAAAAATCTATGTATTGACAAAATAGTATAATATTATTTTGTATTATTATATTTTTGAGCTATGAATCATAACTACTATAAATAACAAGTTTAACCCAAAAGCAAAATAACATCAAAAAGAGAGGAATTTAGAAACAATCAACAATTTAGGAGTAAATCCTTACCATCACCTTGCTCCTAGTAGCTTCCCTCCAAGATTATCCAACCGATTCCAATGCTATTTGACTTGTATGTGGATTGATTGATAATGGCTTTAAGATGGCTTCTTTGGATGCTTGGATGGATTGCAAGAGGGTGTGGGTGCTTTAGATGGATGGCACGAGGATATAAGGAAGTATTATAGACTTTCTAATTAGCTCAACCATGCTCCAAGCATGGCTATTTATAGGTTGATGGAGGGAATTTTAAGGGATTTTTTAATTATTTTAGAAGCCTCTAATTTGGAGAGTTCTAGAATTTTAGAGAAGGTTCTCTAGATCTAGAGACTTCTAGGTTAGATTAAGGGATAATGAGGATTATATAGGGATTTAATGAGGTTTAAGGCTCATAGGGATGTAGGAAAGGCTAGCATGGTAGTTAGAAAATATGAATTTTTAATTTTCAAGTGGGCTAGTGGCTAGTTAATGAGGTAGGATTAGTAGTTGAGTGGGATGATAGAAGGATAATGAAGTGATTAATTGGTCATGTGGTGTAGAAAGGTTAATAAGATGTAGAAAATATTTAATAGGAAATATGATTTTAATTAATTGACTAGGATTATGGTGATAAGATAAATTAGTGAGATTAATAGAGTAATTAGAGCGAATGAATTTAGGTGCATACATTTTATCCTCTTTGAAAGGGAATTGTGAGTGGACAAAGTGGAAGGAGTAATGGTATTTCAAATTAGAACCATTTCAAGGATAAGTTAGCAAATGATGTTAGTAAAATAAGGTTACATGATGCCCCCTCGAGGGGACATGCAGGGAGGTATAAGCCATATGGTCACTGAAAAAGAAATCCCTGGGGTGGGTATAAGACTAAGATAATATTGGGTTAGGATGCCCTAAGTGTTAATTGAGTGATGATAATATTCCATAAGTGTAAGTGCAAGGGGATAAGGTTTTAGGTGTAAGACTAGTCCTAAGAGGGAACACATAGGGGCAATAATGATTAGCTACATAGGATGAATCTTGGGAAAAAGATCAATATAGAGGAGTGAGATGAGTGAATTGATAAGACAAAGATTCCTAAAACAACACCATATGTTTGGACAATGGATAGATTAAATAGGACATAAGCTGGTGACATTTCCTAGGCAAGGATACATGCAAGGGACAACTATAGGCTGATAAAGGATATACGATAAGTGATTGATAGACTTGAGACAACGATTGCATCTAAACATGATTTTATAGATTTGAGTGACCTAGAGGGGATGAAATGAGATTGGGAATTAGTAATGGCCAAGTTATCCTTGGGTATTAAAAAAGTGGCCAAGTGTTACCTACATAGTCTTAAGAGACCTTAGGTCGATGTAATTCTAACTCAAGATGTTAGACAAGGAGAAATTAAAAGGATTCTATGCTTCAAAAAATGATTTAGAATGATTTAGGATGTATAAAGAGCTTTCAGGTTTAAAATTAGTTAATTTGGATGGGATGGTATAGTTAGCAAGGGTTAATGGGGTAAAGGGGGTAAAAAGAATAGGGTATTGGGGGTAAAATAGAAAACCGGGGAGGGGGGGCAGTAAAAAGAGTCATTTTGACTCTTGGTAATTAGTGAATGGAGCTTTGGAGATGAAACCATGGACCTCCTTCCTAGATCATCACATTGTGGAGAGAGAGTCTGAGAGTTCCAAAGGTCAACCAATATAGGACCACTAGTGAGTACCCAACCCTATTTAATCATTTATTAGGTGTACATTTGGGTAGGGAAAAACTACCTCTAAAGGCATTTCCCCTAGTGGTGTTATTGCAATCACAAAGTGCAGAATTACACCTGTAAGCTATAGTTTTACAAAACTACATGTAGTGATCTATAATTTTATAATACCATAGCAAATGAAATATGGTAATGTAATAACAAAAAGAGGGATGTTTAATTTTGAAAAACTACAAGTGGTGATTTTTAGTCTTTTAAAACCACAAATTTTGATCTATGGTTTTTACAAAGCTTCAAGTGAGGGTTTAAGAAGAAAAGGTGGTATTGAGAAAAGTAAATGTTATGGTTAGTTAAGGGGATATGAAGGGAATGAGAGGATAGGTTGGATTAAAGTGTAAAATGGATAAGGGTGAGTCAGAGCTTCAGGTGATCAATTATTTACGCAATTTTCATGATTTATGGACTAATGTTTGACTAACTTGATTTGAATAAGATGTAGATAGGATTACAAAGCAAGTTAGTCAAACATTAGTCCATAAATCATGAAAAATGCATAAAGAACTAACTAACTAAGCCTATCTATTCCCATGAGAATTACAAAGGATAGAAAAAAACAAATGAAAGAAGGTAAACATCATATTATCTTCCCAAATGTATTCACCATACCAATGTGGCTCAAAATAATGTTCTCCCTTGATCAAGCATCCTTGTCTTTGTCAACAAAGGTGGCAAACTCCTCCAATGTCTCAAGAACACTCCATAAAACCTAGGCTCATGATTCCAAATCACTAAACTAGCCTATCAATGAAGCTTGTAACTAATTATAATGGTCTATTGCAAAGGATTGTGGAGACAATTCTGGATAATAACTTTGCATAAAACAAGTTTTGTTATTCATGTCCATGGCCTCTCTATATATAGATTTTTGAGATTGGTTAGGATCAACCATTACCATCCATCTCAAGATTGAGATGTGTGGCCATGGATAATCCTAATATTTGGAATTAAACTCATAAATACCCTCAAAATAAATAAGCATTAAAGAGGCATGGGAGGCATTAAATAGGCATGGGTGACCCATAATCCTGATAGTTTATGCACTTATGGCTTGATGGATGCCACCCCATAGATGATGTCACTAGGTGATGTAGATATTCAAAATCAATTTCCAATAATGAGATATTCAAAAAGATCTATGGAATTATTACTTAATCTCTAAAATTGGATTAATTAGCTTATATAAATTTAATCAAGTTTAGTGTAATTCTTTGGAAATTGGTGCACAGTTAATCAAAATGGTCAGAAAGTCATATTATTGAGTCATAATTTGATTGAAGAGGAATTGGAAGGTGATGTTAGATGTGTTGGAGTTGTATTCTCATTTAAAATGTTGCCATCACCAGCTAACAAAGGTACGTGACATGTACCAATGAATTAGAAGAAAATAGTGATCTAGAGCACTAAATGGTAAAATTGTCATTTTAACTCAAAATAATTTGATCAAAGCTAGTTGGCCCATAAAATTAATTTCCCTATTTAGGGATACTTTGACCTAAACTGACACTTGTAAGTGACAAGTTTGAACCATTTAAGGTGTTTTATGGATTTTGACCTAAAATGTGCATTTGAGTGTAATTTGAGTAAGATTGATGATTTCAATACAAATGGTGTTAGGAATTGGATGTCTACATTTTGCCCCTATTTGAGAAGTTGTAGTGAGACATTTAGGTGAAGAAACATTTTTTCATTTAGGTATAGTGAGACATGGGTATGGTGAATCCATTTGGGAAGGTAATATGATGTTTGCTTTCTTTCATTTGTTTCTTGCTATCCTTTATAATTCCCATAGGAATAGATAGGCTTAGTTAGTTAGTTATTTATACATTTTTCATGATTTATGGACTAATGCTTGACTAACTTGCTTTGCTAGTTCTTCATTTGGATCAGTAAAGCTCTTCCAATTTGATTTTTTAGCTTCGTTTTGCCATTTTTCTTTGTCACAAGTTTACACAGTAACCGACATCGATTAGTAAAACCATCATCAGTTGACATAGCCATCATCAGTCACTATTGGTATAATCGATGTTGATTATATAACCATTATCTATTATTAAGTGTAACTGACATTGATCACTGTGTTTTTCTTAAAACCATAAACCTGAGAGCTAAATAGGCCATTTTAAAATGCCTAGTTTAGGGTCATACAAACTCCATTTTGGATATTATTTTTTAAAATCACGTGTTTTATTTGAAATTTTTAGAATTTAACATTAGTTTAGCTTCAATTTTCATATATTTCTCACAAAATTTTGAAAATATATTTAAAATGTATATAATCTAACATATTTGCTTTTGGGGTGATGCCTTAAGGGTAGACAGGTAACCAACAGATTTCAAATTTGATAAATCATGTTTTAGACCACCTTTTAAATGATTTTAAAATGAATTAGGAACATTATTTTAGTGCTCAAAGTAAAATTTAAGGTGCTTAAATAAGTGTTTTTATCATTATTTTTCAAAGTTACAACTAAGACCAAGGGGTCAAATGAACACCACCTCATTTTCCATTTAGGCTTAAAAATGAACTCATCTTTCCAAGTTTTTTGTATTTACTTAGTTGTTTAAGTTAGATTTTGTTTTGAAAAAATAAGGATGTCATGTGTATTCTCTTCCATTTGTCCCCTTTAGGGAACCCTTAGAATTAAAAAAACCATTCTTATTGTAAAAAGCCTAGTCCAAGGCTAAGAAAGAATGTCGTCTAAAGTGCTCCCCAAAAAATCATTAAAGTTTGGGTGATCTCGAAAATGACCCTAAAATATTTCTATTTTATTCTTTCTTTATTTTTATACAAACTTTGCTTGTGAGGGGGATGTCATTATAGTTCTTTAGGGAAGCTTTGACCTAGGGTTTTATCTCCTGGCATTGACTTCACTTACTCCTTCTGAGTTACACATGGGATGTATCTACATTTGGATATCACACTACACTAAGCGAACAACATGATGTAGTGGTTGTAAAAAGGACTAGACCTTTTTACAACTAGCTAATGCTGCAATCACCTAATTTTTGTGATTATCTTTTGCATCATTTAACATGAAAGTTATTGTGCAATTGATTTCCCTAAAACGATCGAAAACCAATTAGTTTTAGTCAACCCCATTTTGCCATACCCTTGCTAGGGTTTGGATGATTATATTTAGTATATTTTGGTCATTATTTTCTTGGTATGATTTGAGGCTAAAAATTGTTTATTTTTTCATAAGCCATGTCAAACTCATGTATTTGAGTTAACAAGGGTAGCGTTATGCTAGCCAAATCATGTCAAATCTTTTTTACTTTTGAGTATTTGAAACATAACAATTGAACACATCATTTGAACATGATTACATCATTAGACCTCTCAATTTATTTAAAGAACTTGTTTAGCATTGTATCAAAAACTATTTGTTTTAAACCATGTCATGTATACCATTTGGACCTTGTTTATGCGTTGTTATGATATCCACTCTTGTCTAGCTTGTTTGGTCTAATCCTAGTCTTAAACATTACATTTTCAATTAATCTTGTCAAATTTGGATCCAAACATTGATTAATTTTGATTTAGGCCTCAATTCATGGGGTTGGTAGATATATATTTTTATTTTAGGTTGCATAGCTTCGATTAAATGATTACCCAATTTTGAACACTACTGATTATTTGTTTATTTGAGTGCCTATCCTCATCATTTTTTGTGACTTTGTTTGGAAAAACACAACCTTTCTTAAAAAACCTTTGATGTTATAAATTTGACATTAGGTTGTTTTATGCCAAATATTGGCACAAACTACTTTTGAGATGCAACTTCACCCTTTCAACCAAGGTTGAACCTTTTATCTTTTAAACATCACTTTTTAGAGTTTGTAGAACTTTAAGTCTTTCTATTTTTTGAGCTTTCTTCATTAAATGCAGATATGTCTAGCTACACTTATGGTGTAGCATGGATAATCCAACTTATGATAGATTGGTCGCATAAAATGAATTTTATAACTTTAGTCAAGACCACTATGGTGACAATATAGTTTGTGAGATAGATTTCTATCCACCTCACAAAAATTAGTCATGGGAACACAAGCAAGATCCAACTTATGATCCAACTCATGATTGGAATGATTGGGTTTATCAAGAAGAATTGGATGTTTTGGCTTGTGTAAATAATCAAACTCCACAATGTACCAAGATCACCATTTTAGGACCTCCTCCTTTGGTTTGCACAAGCAACCAAACTAAGAAGTGTCTAATCAACACCATTTTAAGATCTCCTCCTTTGGTTTGCACAAGCAACCAAACTAAGAAGTGTCCAGTCGTTACCATTTTAGGACCTCCTCCTTTGGTTTACACAAAAAAGCAAATTAATAAGCGTTCAATTGTTACCATTCTTGGCCCATCACTAGTTTTTGATGAACCTATTGTTGAAGAACCTCCATTTGATGAACCAATTATTTTTGATCCCTTCTTCAATAGTCTAATATTTGGAGAGTCCATTGTTTACCACAAATAATTGTTCCCACTAAACCAAATATACCCCACTTTATGAATTATATGCTTATCTTCAAGCCTAAACAATAACCATTACCTCTTCAAAAGCCATCTTATGAAGATAAAAATGTGTTCAAAATTGATCTTTTGCAACCAATTGTGAACCAAAACCTATATGTTATTCTTGAAACACGTATTTGTGACAAGATAAACTATGATAAGTTACCTATTCATATGTTACCTATTTTTAAAGTGCCTCATCTCCTTGACAACCCAATCTTGATAGAGTTGTCTCTTAATATTTTTCCACTCATTGAGGAGTCTCACTTGGACAGACATGATTTTGTTGAGACGTCCCTTGAACAGTTCCCTCTTTTTTAGGGGCTTCACTTATATGAGTTAGTCTATGTTGAACCCTTCCAAGATGAATTAGTTTTTATTGAGCCCATTATAGCATCATAAGCCATTACTTGTCAAAAATTTAGCATTCAATAAAACATTATCAAAACAACCATATCAGATGAAGAATCAATATTAGAGCCAGGTTCCATTTTTGAATCGACATTGGATTTAGCATAAGAAATAAAATCAACATCAATTGTGACATTGGATTTAGAGTCCCTTACTTCGGAATCAGAGTCAAAAATAAATTATAGTATTGGTTGTACAACATTGGTTACAATTGCCTTGAAGATTAATTTGAATATATTTATGATCCTTGTATGGTTTTTGAGGATGATTACTTTAGAATCAACACAAATTTTCCTAGTATCTTATACGAGGATTGTGCTACCTTCACCATCCCATTATTACCATCCAACATAGCCATTAAATTGACATTCCACCTCCCATAAGTGCCGATCGGGACCGACAGAATCACACTTTGTTGAACTGCATCCATGGTGACATATCATTTATATAATATCAGGGGGACCAAGAGCATATTCATTAAGAATAAGAACAATTTCCTAGTGAAACCTTTTTAGAGGCACTAGGGGATAAGCAAAAATCAAACTCAACATCTTTTAGTGAGTCCTTTTCAAATGTGCTAGAAGACAATCAAAGTCAAATGTTAACATCTCTTTGTGAAACCTTCTCAGAGGTGCTATGGGATGATCAAAACAAATTCATTGGTGAAAACCTCATTGAGGCACCAATAGCTGAACATAAAAGTTATTTATTGTTTAGTGAAGATAATATCAAAGATCAAATCAAAATAGCTTCCAATCTATAACATAATCAGATGGTAGTTACTCTCAAGATCAAGAAACAAATAATTTGATGGTCCTATCAAGAGCATCTTTAGAGGTCTTCGATCCCACCATAACCAAAGTTATGTTGTATCTGACATCAACAACATTACATATGACTGAAAGTCTTGATCTCTATTTGTTTACCATTCATTATACATTCCATTATCATCCACCTATTTATTACCCACTTATCTCATTTATCCTACCATTATTTACCATCACTGGCAACACTTTCCTTTATCAAGGTTATAAGTATATCTTGTCTCAATTTTTGAAGGAAGTAAAATCAATGATCTATGAAGATCACAAACACATTATTGAGATCCAACTCAATAATAATTTTTTAATAGAGTAGTTGTTTCAAAAGGATGTTGGATACAAAATTATATATCTGATCATTTTTTTTGTCTCACATATTGACTAGGACATGCATCTCCCTATCAACAAGAGCAAAAAAAATATTTTTTGTCTAAAATTCACCCATTTTCCATTACCATGCCTCGTCTCTTAGGGACAACCCTATAGACCCTTTTTAGGCATTATTATACCATTGAGATCCATGAACCATGCTGTTTGAACTACATTAAATTGAAGTCCTTCGAGACTATATAGGCAATGCTCAATTTTTATTGAGGTTAGTTAGTCACCCCTTTCCCTTGCTCTCACTATTTCGTGAGAAATTGTTAAGTTTGAACTCTCTCACCATTTTACGAATAACCTAAGCCAACACTCTCACCATTTTGTGAGCAATCTGATCTAGTCATTGCTTGGGAGAAACTTTGATGCCACTGTATCCAATTTTCTTCTAATCATTTCATTATACCATTTTTATTATACCATTTATTTACTATTGACCAGGGATTATATTTAGTCATCTTGTTTATCCCATTTTGATCTTGGTTGCTTTGGTTCATCATGTACCTTTTGTGGGGGGATTCTGATCTAGTTTCAATAGTTTTTGAATTCAATGTTGAAGGACAGTCTATGAACATAGTGTGACATTTGATAAGGCAAGTTATCTTTCATCTATAATCTTATTTTTTTATCATTGATTATAACCACCTATGGGCAAATCAATATTGTTTTGGTACTCTTGATTATAACTGCCTTTGGGTAAATCAATATTATGACATTATTTATTAATTATAACTACCTATGGGAAAATTAGGTACAATGCCTTTTTATCATGCATTTCCACATCATCTGGTCATTACTATTATCATGTGTCTTGTCATTCACCTTTGTTTGTGAACTTGTTGTGACCTAGTCAAATTTTCATCACCTTTTATGTGGACAAAATTACTGTGACTTGGGATTATTTTAGGGTTATATAGGCCATGATCAATTCATGTTAAGGTCAACTCAGTCCCTCTTATCATACGCTCTCATTGTATTGTGAGCATTTTAAGTTGGTGCGCTCTCACCATTTCTTGAGCTGGACCATTCTATATCTATTAATCCTCAATCAAGTTGAGATACTTAGAAAATTCCAAAAACATTCATAAAACCTTCAAAAACTCAAAAACATTTTGTGTGTTTATTTGATTAGTGTTTGTTATTTGGTATTTTATTTTTCTATTTGGTATTGCTTCTTTGTTTTATTTTTCCAAATACATCTTGATGGTCCACATGGATCTTGATTATTTGTATCTTGGTCTCATGTCATTACAAAGTTCTTGCCTTTTATTTTTAAATATTTTTGTTCCTACTTAAGTCTTGATTGATCATATATTGATTTCAACTTAGGTTCATTTATGTTTATCTTTTTTTTATCTTTGCTTTTTTATTTAAATGTAAATCACTATAACTCTAGTTTTGGTCATTATTTTACCAATATCCTTAGTTATAGGTATTCACATTTGAACTGGCTCAACATAATTAGAATCATATGTCATTCTAAGTTATCCATACTTATGATGCCTAATTTCTTTTGCTATAGCAAGCACTTTGTGCTCAAGTCTCAAAGTCTTAACGTCAACATCAACTCTGATGAATGATTCTCAAGAACACTTTGCAAAACCTAGGCTCATGATATGGAATTAGGCATCTAGGTAACATGCATTTTAACACTTAAATCTATACTTATATGTGTATCTCTTCACATACATTTTGAATTTAATCAATTCTTGGTCCATTTTAATCATTCATCTTTCCATTCTCTCCCAAAGTTGGGTGAACTACATTGGCTTGAAGTTCATATTAGAACATGAGTCCATGGAACTATGTAGGCAATGCTCAATTTTTATTGAGGTCAGCTCAGCTATCTCCATTCTTCTTTTCATCTCTCTCATCACTTTGTACATTCTCATATGCTTGATTTTATATGGCTTTCTAAGCCATTACACCATCGCATGTACCTTTGCACCTGCTTGCTTTAACCTATATTTTGGTTTATATCTTTGAGCTATTTTGATTACCAATTGCCCATGTTAGGGCACAACATCTGAACAACATTTGAATCCAATCAGCCTAACAGGGGAAAAATCATTATTTATTCTTTATCAATGATCAAAATTTTCCCTACTAGGGAAAAACTATTTTATCATGATCACATTTACTCTACTAGAGTACTTTTTATTATCTTCTCTTTGGAGATCCTGTTCTAGTGGTGCTTCCCTTCCTAAAGTAGAACGCTCTCTCTTTTCCTCTAATTCTAAGCTCAATGCCCATGATGGTAATATTTTAGTGTGAAACTTGTCTTGGGATTGATCAATGCCATAAGCATGTAATTTTTACTGTTAAATTGGGTACATTTAAAGTGTGTCCCTTACATTCATGGATTATATATTTCCCATTCCCCCTGTTTCTAGGGCCTATTATACTCCTAATTGTATTTTGATCATTGATGGTAATCACATATGAAAGCATTAGCTAGTTTGGATGTGATCTATTCCATGGGTTAATCTCTCACTTTCTCTCTCTTTTTGAGAGTCCATCCTTTTCTTCCATCCTAGTATGTCCTCTCGAGGGGGCATCATGGGTTTGTTCCAATTTCTTCTTGACAACTCTTTTATTTGAAAAGATGTTGCTTCCCTTGAATGTCTCACTACACCTTATTAAATAGGGGTAAAATGTAGACATCTAATTCCTAACACCATTTGTGTTGAAATTATCAATCTTACTCAAATTGCACTCAAATGCACATTTTAGGTCAAAATTCATAAAACACCCTAAATGGTTTAAACTTGTCACTTACAAGTGCCAGTTTAGGTCAAAGTATTCATAAATAGGGCAATGTATTTTATGGGCCAGCTAACTTTGATCAGATCATTTCAAGTCAAAATGATAATTTTGCCATTTAGTGCTTTAGATCATTCTTTTCTTCTAATTCATTGGTAATGTCACATACCTTTGTTATTTGGTGTTGACAACATCTTAAATAAGAATACAACTCCAACGCATCTAACATCACCTTCCAGTTTATCTCTAGTTAAATTATGACCTAGTAATATGACTTTTTGACTATTTTGATTAATTGTGCACCAATTTCTAAAGAATTACACTAAACTTGATTAAAATTACTTAAGATAATTAATCCAATTTAAGAGCTTAAGTAAGAATTCCATAGATCTTTTTGAATATTTTATTATTGAAAATGGATTTTGAATATCTGCATCACCTAGTGACATCATCTTTGGGGTGGCATCCATCAAGCCATAAGTGCATAAAATATCAAGATTATGGGTCACTCATGCCTAGTTAATGCCTCCCATGCCTCTTTAATGCTTATTTATCTTGAGGATATTTATGAGTTTAATTCTAAATATTAAGATTATCCATGGCCACACATCTCAAGATGCCACACATCTCAATCTTGAGATGGATGATCATGGTTGATCCTAACCAATCTCAAAAATATATAAATAGAGAGGCTATGGGCATGAATATTTTTTTTTGATTTATGCAAAGTTATTATGCAGAATTATCTCCACAATCCTTTACAATAGACCATTAAAATTAGTTACAAGCTTCACTAATAGGCTAGTTTAGTGATTTGGAATCATGATCCTAGGTTTTATGGAGTGTTCTTGAGACATTGGATGAGTTTTCCACCTTTCTGGATAAAGACAAGGATGCTTGATCAAGGGAGAACATGATTTTGAGCCACATGGGTATGATGAATACATTTGGGAAAGTAATATGATGTTTTCTTTCTATCCTTTATAATTGCTATAGGAATAGATAGGCTTAGTTAATTAATTATTTATACATTTTTCATGATTTATGGACTAATGTTTGACTAACTTGCTGTGTAATCCTCTCTACACATGGTTAAGCAAAACCATAGGTTATCAGGGTACTATCGCAGGTCAAAGACAATATCGTAGATCGCAAGATGTGGTTTTGCCACTTAGGGAAAAGGTAATAGATTTGAACAATAGAAGTAAAAAAAATATAAAGTGCTTAAAAATATTTATAGTATGTATAAAAATGACTAAAACAAAGTTATATCTGCCACTTGACTTCACATATATTATTTGACCTATTTAACTCAAAACCAACTGTCTATATTCAAAATCGACTCTAGGTGGTAATACCACTCTTTGAAACCTATAGTTTTGCATAAAATAACCCTAACAATAGATTAAAACTATTTATAAAATGATTAAGATGTTATAAATATTTATATAATGATTAAAGTGCTAAGAGAATGATTAAAGATGATCACAAAAAGGTTATTTCTAATGCCAACTATGTGATAGTGTTATAATATCAAAATCGACGGTTAGTGCTCAAAAGTGACTCTATGAGTCAATATTGCTCTTTGTGACATATGGTTTTTCAAAAAATAACCTTAACAATAGGTTAAAATCTATTTCACAAAATGATCAAGATGCTTATAGATCATTTACAAAATGATAAAATTTATTTTCAAAATGATAATAATATTTAAGGTTATACTAAATTTTAACTAGATGAATGTACTGTTTAAACTATCTAAGTCAAAACTACCTGTCAATATGCAAAACTGACTATGGATAACAAAACTGTCTTTCATAAAATTCAATATTACACCAGGTAGAGAAAGGGGGTATTTAAGAATGTTTGGAGTTAATCCGATCAACACCTCCCCTTCCTATGATAAAATGGAAATCAAACAGAGATAAAATTGTTAGAAAGCCAATATTAGTAGTGTAGGTCAATGATTTTAATGCAAAAGTCAAAATCACCTCTTGCAAAGGCAAAACTATAACTCAAAATAAATATCCTAACTACAAATATGTGGTTTTGTTTGGTATGGAATAACTAATACTACTAAATATGATAGACTTTGAATTTAACCCTACAAGACAACTAATTTAGTACTAAGCCACATATAACAAAAGAATGTGTAAAAAGCCAAAATTTGATTGTTATACTATATCTTAAAAAATTGTAATTTAATAATCAAAACTAAAAATAGATAACAAAATCACTCTTTGTAAGATGTAGTATTGAAAAATGTTAAAAACCTGTCAAGAGAACTAATTGTTAGTTGTTAGATCATATAGTCTGTGTAATACCATGACTAGAGTCTTCAATACCACTAATGACATATCGTATTTTGTAAAGCAAAACCACCTTTCACTTGGACATGAAAATTTGACAAAATATAGAGTTTTATCTTTGTCCAACTAATCCTACAAGCTATCTTAACATTTATAACATGCATAATGGTCAATTTAAAGGAGTTATTCCACCGTAGTTACCAATGTATTTGTTGACCATTTTGACCACAAGTTAAAATGAGTCAACCACCTATAGTCCAAAACTTGATATAGGGGTCCATTATAATGTCATAGGGTTTCTCATGGTCAATTTGATGTTGTTTAATATGTTTCTATCCTTGGTCATAGTACATTTTAGTCCTTATGCCATTTTATGCCATTTAGGGGTCATATATGAGTCATTAATGAGGGTGGCATAGTTTTTATTGGTTTCCATGTGTTATAAAATTATTTCCAATGTCTAATATGTCATATTCCTTATTAGGAATGTTAGGACTAACTAAAACTTGCAAATTCCTAACTAAAAGTCAAGAAAACAAGTGAAAAAAGGAGTTTTGAAGGTTGTACAACCTAAGGGAGAGAGTGGCACATGGAAGAAGATTATTCAGTGACCTTTTAGCTTCCCTAATTCCATTTACATGCTTGACATGCTTTATAAGTGAAAAAATGGGCTAAAACCATTCTATCTCTCCATCACTCCACCAAGTAAATAAAACTAGTCAACATGTTTTTTGATGGTACAACCAATAGGAGGAATTATAGGTCAAATGATCTTAGTGGTGGATATTCAAATTGGTTTGATTAAATTTTATGTTTAGAGTTGGAATAATGGTTGCCTATACTTTATGAACCATTCTTAACAAGTTGAGTATCTTATTTTACTAGTTAATCCCCACACCTTATAGGTTTTGCTTTTGTTTGAGCATGTCCATACAATCTAAATGATAAACTTGATTTTAGAGGATGTGAAATTCATTACCACATGTTTTAAATCTTTGGTTTCATGTTTGGAAGTGTTTTGATGAGTTCAAACCTCTTAGGTTACATGTGGAGTATGCTAGTGAGGTTGTAGTTAGATTTCATCAATTATAGAAGGTATCTTTCTTTGAAATGGATTAAAATAAATGTGATATGATGTTCCATACATATTATATTTCATGACAATCTTCTTCTTTGCAAGTTCAGTCTCACAACTATATCATTCATGGAGTTGTAGTCAATAATGCTTCACATAGTCAACTTCCTATAGGTTTCAATCTACAATCATGGTGTATTGAAATGTGAGAATGTTCATAAAAGGTATATAAAGAGTCACAAGTTATTAAACATCATCTCAGAGCATAAATAATTAACCAAAGGACCTTCAAACATCATATTATAGACTGTGATAGTCAATCCTCAAGTATGCACAGTCATCCATAGGTGCTATATAGAAGATCATCACATTAGAGCATAGAAATATTATGGTTTAAAGCACTTCGTGTTTGAAATGATTCATTTGAAGAAGATAATAAGGTTCAAGATGAATCATAAAGGCACATTCTATGCATATATCTCATGTCTACATTCATTGTCTTGTCTACAACTGTATTAACACCTACAATAGACTGAGAACATTGGAATGGGAGCATTGAAACTTACTTCAAATCCTTTAAGGTGGGAAAAATTAATTTGGATACCTTGATAAGGTATAAATCTGATTATGAAGACATATCATATGCTGATTGCCTACATTCACATTCACTACTTGCACATGGAAATGTCCACCTATAGGTTGAACTAACATAGACTTGGGATTGTCTCACAAAAATGTTCAAACATGCTTTGAAACATTAATTAGGTTTATGGAGTTGGAAAATAATATGGAAATAATGTTTGAGGTAATAGATTAGTAGGCATGATATTGAAATCCATCTTCAAGTTGAAGGATTGAGCTTTAGGGACAAATTCCCTAAAATCTCCAAAATAGAGCCTTAAGTACTTTTGGTGTTACTATATGACAATGTAGCAAGGAGTTTTGATCAGAAATTACGTTCTGAAAAATGGTTTCAAGTTAGAGTTTCAATGGTGCCACACTGTAGAGCTTGTCGAAAGCTTTTCGACGCTTTTCATGGTTCGTAAAATGGAGTTTGGATGCTCAAGATATGGTCATTTAAAGATTTGTCGAAAAAACACTTGCGACATTTGGCACGTGATTCAAAAACGTATCGACATTTGGACCTATCGGAGGTCGACACATGGCAATGTTGAAATGCCAAATGGGCCAATAGCCATTTGACACATGGCAAAAAATTAGTTGCAAAAAAATTGGCTTAGGTGTTTTTTATTCACATGTCTTTTGATTTTTTCAAAGTCCAAGGTGCAAAAAAGGAGGGAAAGAAGAAGTCAAAGCATTCAAAGCATGCTTGGCACCTAGGGAGGAGACCCTGAGCGCGCCCAACAAGGAGGAGGCGTTTCAAATTGCATGATAGGTGCCTAGGATGGTGGGAGGAGGTTTTGAACCCCTCACCTTGTGGCAAAAAGATAGGAGACTTAGCCACTACGCCACATGCTTGCAACTAATTATAAAAACACGAATCTGTATTTGTTTTAAACAGGTTCTGGACTGTGTTTTTTAATTTTAAAGGCCGAGACTTTTTAAAAGCTTTGGAAAAGCTTATATATTGGATTTTTATCCATTTTTTGGCCATGATACTTAGTCTTAATATTCTTTTTATCCAAATTGTATATTGGAAGAGTATTTTTAAGCCCATAGAGGAGATTTTTAGGACTTTTGGAGCAACTTTGCATGTGTGAAGACTCACAAAATTGAAAGGTGCTGGGCTTGATTATCAATCATGGTGAAGGTGAATTTTGTATTGAGAGATCAACTTGCAAGAAAGTTGTTTATTGTTTTTCCAGGTTTTTGAAAAGCCCTTAATGGAAATGGTCCACTCCTTTGGAGAACCCAGAGATGTAGGCATCATTTGTTGTGCCGAAATCCGTTATCACGTTTCGTGTTTCTTGGTAGTTTGTCATTTTGATGCATGATCTTGTTTTAGTTTGCTGATTTGGTTTAATTAGTAAATGAACTTATGCAAGTAAGTTTCATTATGACAATTATAACACAACATTATTAAAAAATTGGTTCAATAATCGAGAATGATTTATGCCAAAACATTTTGCAAGTTCTTTTGAGTTTTTCAAGAATTTGATAAGTTTTGAGAAATTCAGTATTCGTATTTTGAACTTCACTTTGAGTTGAATCAGTGAAGTTTACAGATCAAGTTGGTATCAGAGTGGTTAGAATGCAGGGATTGCTTCTAGTTGTGTATTGACAATTGCTTCCAAAATAGTTAGATTATTGGTTTGCAGATTGATTATATTGTAGTGTATAGTGTGGAATCAGTTATTTGTAGGAAACCATGGGCATGTTGTCACAGATTGAGGTCATCAAAGATGAAAATGCAATCTTAAGATGCCAAAAATTTGCACTTGAATTGCAAGTGGCAAAGTAAAAATCGGAGCTTGAATCCAAGGATGAGCTCTTGATTAGATTGCAAGGTGGTGAGTGTGAAAAGGTAAAACCTTCAACTTTAGATGCAGAAACTATGACTGAGTGCAGTGTAAGTTTTTCACCATAGGAATCTTCATCTTCTTCTACCATTTTAGATTCAGATTCTAGTAATATTGTTTTTGGTGTTTTTGAAAGATACACTAAGGGCATAGGATCTAAATTATTATTTAAAATGGGTTATAATGGAGGAGGACTTTGTATAGATAGCCAAGGTATATCTAACCCAATTCAAGTTGAGCATAGATCTCTTCATGCAGGTTTGGGTTATACTAATGTGTAGGTGGATGATGGAGAAGTTTCTTCCATGGCTAAAGGAATATGAGCTTCCAATAGCGAAGGTTCTAAGCCACTAGTTCAAAGGTGTAAAGGTAAAAGAGGTATTGAGATTCCACCTCCTAATTCTTACACTAAATCTTTTGATCCAATTGATACTTTTAAAATTTTTGGATATAATAGACAAAAGATAATGCAATCATTTCCATGCAATTTTTGTGGGATGAATAACCATAGTGCTAAGACTTGTTGGAAATGAAAAGCTTTGATTAAGTAGATTGCATGTTTGAAAGACCATTCTCATGATAAGATGGGAATTGGCAAAAGGGGACCCTCACTTAACAAGGATGTTTGCACTCATTGTAAAGTGAGTGGACATAGGATTGATAGATGTTTTAAGCTTCATGCATCTTCACATTCAAGTAATGTTAGAACTAAGATGATTTACAAACCTCTCACTAAGGTTAATGAAGCTAATTCAATCCATAATGCAGTTGAGAATACAAACCAGGATAAGGTAAAACCTACAAGTGAAAATCCATTAAAGGAGTTAAGTCAACAATATGTAATTGATAAGGAATCCACTAAGGAAATCAATTTCACTAGGAAGAAAGAAATGGTTAAGTGGATTATCACTACATTCTTTTTGCAAAGCATGATTAAGAATTCATCTAAGGGAATGAATAAGCTTTGATAAGATGTAGATTAGAGTTGGTGGGAACACTTCAAGACAGGTTTACCATATGAAGTTTTTCAATTCTCACTTTTTAATAACTCTAAGTTTTTGAATCTCCTTTTTATGCTGTGTGAGTTGTTTAGAGGACTTGAACTCATTTGATCAGTTGGAGATAATAGCAAAAATCATGCTGTAGGTTGAGTTGATTCCTTATAACACTTATTTGACTGCTATTTTGAATGTATCTTTAGCACATAGATGTATAGATGCATGTTTAAGACCCTTTGGGCATGTTTAGATGTTAGGCAACATACACTTTAGGTTGTTTGCATTTGCTTAGCATATAAGTCCCATATAGGGCATTGTATTGCAACATGTCCACAACATTTATTGTATGTTGTCGGCATTTTAAACTTGTCTTACAGTTACATTGGGAGTTGTTTTAGTTTTTGGCAATTCATTGCTTTACAGGATGTGACATTTGGATAGACAGTTTTGGTATGTTGTAATCACTTTTGCAGTTGCAGATTCACTCACTCATGCCTTTGGATTAGACATTTTTATAGTTTGATTGTGAATCATTTTAATGCAATTGTTTATATCCTTGCTATGATTGGGTTCTGTTTTCATGGATGCAGTAGACTAGTTATAAGATTTCAAGGGATATTGGACTTTTAGAGACCAAAAGCCTTCCATTGGGGAGGTGTGATCAGAAATTACATTCTAAAAAATGGTTTCAAGTTAGAGTTTCAATGGTGCCACACTATAGAGCTCGACGAGAGATTTTTGATGCTTTTTGTGATTCACAAAATGGAGTTCGGATGCTCAAGATATGGTCATTTGAAGATTTGTCAAAAAAAAAACTTGCGACATTTGGCACGTGATTCAAAAATGTATCAACATTTGGACCTATCAGAGGTCGAAACATGGCACTGTTGAAATGCCAAATAGGCCAATAGCCATTTGACACGTGGCAAAAAATCAGTTGCAAAAAAATTGGCTTAGGTGTTTTTTATTCACATGTCTTTTGATTTTTTCAAAGTCCAAGGCACCAAAAAGGAGGGAAAGAAGAATTCAAAGTGTTCAAAACATGCTTGGAGCCTAGGGAGGAGAGCCTGAGCACACCCAACAAGGAGGAGGCGTTTCAAATTGCATGATAGGCACCTAGGATGGTGGGAGGAGGTTTTGAACCCCTCACCTTGTGGCAAAAAGATAGGAGACTTAGCCACTACGCCACATGCTTGCAACTAATTATAAAATCACGATTCTATATTTGTTTTAAATAGGTTCTAGACTGTGTTTTTTAATTTTAAAGGCTGAGACTTTGTAAAAGCTTTGGGAAAGCTTATATAATGGATTTTTATCCATTTTCTGGCCATGATCCTCAGTCTTAATATTCATTTTATCCAAATTGTATATTAGTAGAGTATTTTTAATCCCATAGAGGAGATTTTTAGGACTTTTGGAGCAACTTTGCAGGTGTGAAGACTCACGGAATTCGAAGGTCCAAATGACCGTAGCAAGGAGTTTAGATGCACCTAAATGTTTCCATATTGTACACCTATCCTAGGGGTAGAACCGTGCAAAAAGGACTAGGTGTGTAACTTGAGGAAAGTGATGTTTGAAGGCCTTCAAAGTTACACATTTATTCACTACAACCATTCAGTGTTGTCTATAGTTTTGACCTTCATATGAATCTATACCCTAAGGTTGCAGTATAGAAGCACATATCCATGATTGAGTGTTTCCATTGGAGTGAGGGCTATATAAATGATTCAAAGGTCATCAGTAAGGTTTAGAATGTAGGGTATGGACCTCCATCAATACCTACATGTGTGTTATTTCCCAGGAAAGTCACCTACAACCTGACTATAGGTGAATCACCAATTCATAAGGTAAAATTTAGAAGATATGAACCTAAAAACAAAAAATTTTAAATTAGGAGTTGATTCCAAATGATTCAAAAGGACCCTAAGATGTGAGGCACTTATTTCAAGGTTGATATCTACCTACAGACCCCTTATTATTCTAAAATGGTCAACTATAATTGATTGTAGTTGACAGTGCTCTAAGGAAAGATTGTCTTGGTGATTGGCATAACATCTAGGTGATAAGAGTATATCAAAATGATGTCAAATGGCATTATAAATTCAATAATATGGTGAGGTGATAACACAAGGACTAAAATATGCAGATATCACCTACAGGTAGGAGAAACACAGTCACGAAAGAGTGTGCAATGAAGGGCTTGGTAGAAACTTGGAGGGTAATCATGTTTGGGGTATCTCCATAGAGTATAATGACCATCTCATGACACTCTAATATCATGTAAACAAATCATAAAAGGGTTCTAACAATTCAATACATAGTCCATATTTAGGACCCTGCACACAGTGAAATTTTCCATGAGTCTATCTTAGGTTTTGAGACAGTTGGAGGTGCTAAAGATGAAAATAAGACTTGAAATTTAACTTAGAGTGTCCCATCACTTGGATAAACCCATCAAACAATAATTTAGTATGGAGAAATAGGGGATATGCCCTTTGTCCTATCTCAGATAGAGGGCACTCTAGAATGACTTAACCCTATAGGTGATCCATAAAGATGATGAGAAGACAATATAGGGGTTGGTGAAACCTTTAATGGAGGTGTAAAAATTTGTATAAGGAATGGAATAACATGTATAAGGCTTCACATAGGTGAGAGACATGTTAGGGCATCCTAAACCCATAAAAATGCAAACATATGTATTAGGTCTTGATTAGGCCTTGTACCTAATAGGGTCCAAGTTTCACTTCTAGCATTAGATGAACATTATAATTCATTGTAACATGATTTTAGGGAGATATAAGGTGTGTTAAAGGTTTTATAATTTATAAAAAACCATAGGTAATCCATTTCTTGGCTTAGACCAACTCAAGCTTTCACAAAATGGAATGAAAAGATTGAGAGGCTGATTTAAGATACTCACACCTATAATAAGGATTATAATGGGAATATAAGGAGTTTGGGAATGTTGAAGAATGTCTTGAGAAATGTTTTTGTGATTTTTTTTTTACAATTTGAACTTCAGAGCTTTATGAACAAATGCTAAGGGTGAAAATGACTATAAACCCTAAAAAACCCTTGCTAATGACCTGATTGGGAAGATGAAGTAAGAGAGGAATATAAGAGAGATATAATGTCTTGGAAAATTATTGAAATTTGTAGATAACTCTCCAAAGATCCTCCCAACCCATTTGGATTATATCTTACTTGTACGGACAAGGCATAAAACTAGTTTCTTTGACAATTTTTAGTGTTTTCCAGGTTCAAGGGAGAGTTAAAGGATGTAAGTAACTTTGGAAAATAGGTTTGGACATGAGTTAACCCATCATGTACATTTAATTTATTATAGAATCTCAAAAGTGCCTTTACAAATGCCTTCATCTCAGCCAGTCCAAACTGGCATAGTGAATAAGCAAGTGAGAAGGTGAAAACTCTAAGTGAAAGGCCTTTTAAGGTCTACCTGAGGAATATAAGGCCATGAGGGATCTTTAAAAGTGTCATACACTCCTTTTTATGTTTATGAATTTTGACAAACACATAAAACTCAATGGATAATATAGATAATGAACTGAGGCTTGAGAAAATCAAATAATAAAACCTACATAAACCTAATTTTGAAAATACCATATGCTAAAGGTTTAGCCAAACCTTTTAAACCATTTCCTAATGATATAAAATCAATACTTCAACTTTAGAGACTAAAATAAACCATATCATATGAAATGATATTCCTAAATTACCTAGATACATAACAAAAGAATATGTTAGGACAATGCAATGCATAAATCTATCCACCAAATTGACATGAGAGAAACTATGTAAAATAAAAATAAAACACTTGCAAAAATACAAGCAAAACATGCACAAGAAAGAAAACACCAAGATAACGTGGTTCATGCAATGGGCTACATCTATGAAGATTTTTTTTATCCTTATATTTATAACAAAAAAAAAGGAGAATACATATCAATAATACTTTGTCACACCTCTCTCCAACTCCTCTCAGCTTCTTATCTTCATTGCACCAACACAAGCTAACACCAAGCTTGCAACCCAAGATCTCAACCAAGCTTGAAATAAAGAATTCAGAAGTCTTCAAATCCTCCTTCATGATGCTTATAACCAAAGCATCTAATGCTCATATACAAAGCATCAACAGAGCCAAGCTGGGATTACCATGCTTACAACCAAAGCATACAATGATTACAACCAAAGCATTCATGTTGAGCTCCAAGTTTCAACTGCCAAACATGCAATCCCAAGCTTTCATTGATCCTCAAGGGGAATCCATAAGTATTACAAAATGGATTACCAAATATAAAAAATAATCATGCTATATATATATATATATATATATATATATATATATATATATATATATATATATATAGCATTTACATGTGAGAGAATTTGAGATAAAAATACAAAAGAAGGGATAAATGCACCAACCTTCTCATGCCTTCACAAGTGGTCAACAAAAACATGTTTATCTTCATGTGAAAGAGTCACAAGTGGATCAATACTTTACATAATATCTCATCCACTTTCATATGGCTCCAAAATGGTGCCTCATTTCACTTGTTATATTATTCATCAAATAGTAGACTTATGTCTTCTACCTCCCAAGTATACATAAGATCTAAGGGATTTTAAAATCAACATTATGACTTTTACAAACATAAAAATCATCAAGCCACTGAATAAATGCACCCCATTTCTTATCCCTTATCAACCACACTAAAAATAAACATGTGTGACTTACCAAGGATAAAAACCCATGTGCCTTGGTGTCCCATTCCTTCCACATCATCCTTATCATAAGTAAGATGCTCTATAGGACATGCCACATCACCAATAGCCACATCACCTTTCGAAATCATCCCTTGCCACATCACCATGAATAGTGATAATGAATAGTGAATGCCACCTCATCATCATAAATAGTGATTGCCGCCTCATTACCATGAATAGTGACTTCACACCCAATAATCTCTCACTTGAAGTCAATATACACAACTATGGATTCTACTACATCCACTAAATAAATTTTTCACCCTAATCTTCTTCATCCAAGAAGACCAACTGAAGTGACTCTCCACTTCACCACATACTAATCTTCCAACAAGGATTCTACCATGAACTAGCTCGCAACTCCCACTGCTTGGAAGCATTTGGTTTAGTGCATACCATGGCATACATGAGGTTTTCCTCCTCCTGATGAATATAATACAAAGGACACAACATGTCTGCTCCTATTCTATTCTAAGACACTCTAGAAGACAACTCAAATACCAAAATAAATGGGACTTTATTCCTTATTTTCATGTCCTTATGCATACCCATCCTTAGTTTGGTATTTCATCTCATATTAATAACTTGAGCCATCACACCATTGATCTTCATCATGTTAGGGCCTGAAACCAATGTGCCATCAATCCATAGAAGCAACCTGTGCTAAAATCTTGGCTCTCTATGAAGATAACATTGTACTTCATCCACATGTTTGCTTTAGCTTGTACAGTTTTCAAACTACAAACTAATAACTCTTTTCCTCATCTTCATATCCATATAGTTACTCCATATCTTTTTTAGAGATCACCATGTAGTAAACCATTTGATCCAACCCTAAACAAAAACAAGCACACATAACGCTCTTGAAAGTAGTTATCAATAGGAAAGAATAACCCATAGAAGTCAACATATAACTCTTCCATATGTAGTATACCACTACCCACCATGATCAACATGATACCCATCCATAGTTCTTTGAAATTCATCATGATACTTAGTACATCACTACACCTACCAAGTTTTTGAGTGCACAGTCAAATTGCATCCTCCTCTACCATGTGTCAAACCAACTCATATGTATAATCAATCCATGCATCGATCTACCTAGTTACTCACATTAGCTATAATGAAGCCACTAACATGAACTTCACTCAACACATCTATGAGCTATGATGGTTCAAACACCATCCTTCTTCTTTCAAGGAACCTTAAGTCTCTTATTCTTCTCCATATATCCCAAAATACATCAATATGAACAATTTAAAGTTTATTTTTACCTCTTCCTTTCCATGGATTTTACACAATCTTAGCTAAAACATTGTTGTAGTAGGATCCCATAACTTATACCCCTTCACTAGGCAAGAAACACAACAAGATACATGATTTATCATCACCCTCCATCTACACCAATGGAGACTAGCTTGCTCCACCACAAGCTATATAGTTTCTTCAATTGTGTAGGTTGTTAACCATATGGTAAATTTTGTTCAGCTTCTCCTCCATTCTCCATTTACATCACCATAGAGATAAATATCTTCCATAACTCCCATTCAAGTTAAAATCCTTATCTTCCTATAATTTAGTCTTAATCAACAAATAACCTTTGATTTGATACCACTTGTTAGGATAATGCAATGTATAAATGTATCCTCAAAATTGCAATGAGAGAAACTATGTAAAATAGAAATAAAACATTTACAAAATACAGACAAAACATGCACAATAAATAAAACACCAAGATAAGGTGGTTCACCCAATGGGATACATCCATCAAGAAATTTGTTAGCCTTATATTTGTAGCAACAATAAGGAGGATACATAGCAACAATACTTTGTCACACATCTCTCTAACTCCTCTCAACTTCTTGTCTTTAATGCACCAATGCAAGCTAATACCAAGCTTGCAATCCAAACTCTCAACCAAGATTGAAATAAGGACTTCACAAGTATTCAATTCCTCCTTCATGATGCTTACAACCAAAACATCCAATGCTTACATACAAATCATCAACAAAGATGAGCTCATAAGCCTCAAGGTTTCAACACTAGGGGATTAACATGATTATAACCAAAGCATTCAAGGTGAGATCCAAACTTCAACCTCCAAACATGAAAGTCCAAGCTTGCATGGATCCTCAAGAATAATCCATATGGATTATAAAATGGATTACCAAATACAAATAATAAGAATTATATATATATATATATATATATATATATATATATATATATATATATATAATTTACATGTGAGAGAATATGAAATAAAAATATAAAGTAAGGGAGAAATTTTCCAACCTCCTAATTCCTTCACAAGTGGTCAACAAAAAATGCATATGATTGGTTTAAGAAAGCATGAGGCCTATTGAAAATGATGAGTGGATGAAGACTTGGAAAAATACACAATATACCTTGGTATAGATTATATAATAAATAAAGCATGGCAACACTAAGATGAAAAACAAAACTATAGATATTTATGATGTCTTTTTTCACATGGAAGATCAATATTTGGATGGGCTCATTTCGATCTAAGTTGAGTTGTGTTTTGATACATATTAGTTGAGTGTGTAATCCATTGTAAGAGAACTAGATGAATGATTGAACATTATTGGAAAATTATGATCTAATCTACCACTGCAAATAATAATTTTTTCATATTTTTCACAAGTCTGTGATGGAGATATTAAATAAATCATGCTCAAATATGTTAGATAAGGTGATGAAAAATACATAAATGTAGACAACGTGCTTGATGGACACATTTCAGAGATATGATCATATAAATGACTAGGTTGAGTCAAGCATAACATTGATATTGTTTGATTTGTGTGGTTCTTGACACACAAAAACCACAAACACTTAGATGAAGTCAAGAAGCTAAACATAAATATAAAGTGCACAACATTAGAGAAAAAAATTATGTTGTACTTGGAAGACAAAATGTATGTGGTCCTTAGAAAATCAAAAGAACCTAATCTACATAGTATGACATTGAAAAACTAAACACAATGACCTTCAAATTCCTCTAAAAAATAATTTCCCGTACATAGGGATAAGAAAATAAAAACTGTGCCTTAAAATTTATCAAGCTTTCATTGAAAACAATTACCCATTCTAGTACTAAATGTAAATAACAGAGAATCCTAACATTGAATAATGAATTCTTAGTATTACATTCATAATATCATAGATTATAAATTTTATATAGGCTAATGTTGCTCCTATAATATAGGAAGCCTAACATAGCTCCACTAACTACTCAAAAATAATACACATGTTATTTTACCAAATTATTTAATATATAATCTATTTATGTAGGTTGTTTACAACAACCTAACTTACACACATAATAATATTTACCACTACGTAAATGTTATCAAACCATATAATGTTCATAATAATTACTAACACATTCATTATTTATTTGAGATACCTTGATCATCAGCCTAAACACAATGTTATGATTAATAATGGTGCTAGTGAGAATGTATGTACCATGACATTACTTACACATTTTGGATATAAAAATGATGATTTATACCCTTCAACCAAAATGTTAGAGCATTTGATGGGACATCACAACATGTTATTGGTGGGATTGACTTACCTCTATAAGTTAGTCTAGCACATGTAGTCAATACATTTTTAGTTATACCATATATGGGAGTTTGATATATTATTGGAAGGACATTGGATACATAAAATCCATGTAGTACCTTCCATAGTTCATGGGTGTATTAAATACATTCATACCAACAAGGTAGTCAATTTTTTTTGCATTCCATGTAAACTTTGACTTGAAAAAGAGAAGTTTATTCCTAGAGAACTATTTATCAAACCTACTAAGGCTAATCATTTGTGAAAATTTAAGTAATAGGAAATCTCCTTTCCTAGATAACCTATACCTGAAATACCTTTGCACCAGAGATATATAGTGGATTCCATGGAATCCTCTTCTATTTCTACACAACATACCTAGTTACATAGAGGAACTAAACATGTTCTAATTAATGATACTTCAAAGAAACCAAATGGCACCAAACAAAGGGTTACATAAACCACTACTTCCACTACTTCTGATTCATGACCACATACTCCTATGAAGCATATATAGAGTATTTATAACTCTCCAGATCAAGATATGACACCTACACATTCTCATGGGTAGTATCACCAATATGATTCACCATTTTGAGTATAGATCACCTTATGAGCATCCTTTGGATGGGATAATCATCTATCCCTTGATTTATAAAAAATTAAAAATACCAAAAAAATCAAATACTCAAGAAAATATAAAAGCATTCAAATAATTGAAAAATATAAAACCCCATGTTTAATAGCTCCTTAGAACTTATGTTGTTTGATTCATGTTAGTAGATAGCATATAATTTCATTTTGATACACATACATGTTTTACGCATCTTTAAGTATGATGTAGGCATAACACAAACACATGATAAATGCACATGCATATGTTGGACCTCTCCTTGACCTACATCATATATTACTATGGAGGAATCCATTTCATTGATCATAATTTATAGAAGTTACACATCCTTTATTCTCATTTCTACATTATCATGTTTGAACTTATATAGTAAATCTTACACATGTCTATATCCATGTCCATATCTTTCATAGTGTACTTGATATACTATATTACATGATAATTTTTGCTAACACATAAATGCAAGGACTAATATGATATGCTTATGTTGGTTGCTTATATTTCAATTATTCACATTGTCACTTCCTTGAGTGCACTCTTTTTTCTTATTATTGTCTTTCTTTTGGAACATTCGAATATTCTCCTTGAGTGTTAGCCAATGTGACATTGCATATTATTTAGATATTTGAATGTGTGATTATATGTTGATTAGACATTTGAATATGTCATTTCATTTAGATTATGTGGAATTTGAATATGCCCCTTTTATGAGGTCTATTTGGACCATTCCTTTTGCATTAAACTGAGTGTTCTTGTATTTAATTTTGATTGTTTATTGAGCTTGTAATATTATTCTCTAGACACTGTCATGATACATATCATGCACTTAATGGTTTGATGTGATTACATACAATGAGCTTCATTGATATAACTACTTAGACATGTTAATCCTATATGCTACATGATCCATATATATATATTATAGTTACCTTATCCTTTTGAGGTAATGTACCTACCAAATTCTTTTTCCCTCACTTTAAAATGGGGAAGGCGGGGGGGGGGGCATATTGATGGGGCATGAAATAAAGACATGACCTTCACATTTACATAGTTTACATATTTTAGCTGGGGCATGTCATAAATGCATGACCTCCACACTTAACCATTTTTTAGTATATTCATATTTTTGTTGGGGTATGTCATAAATACATGACCTCCACACTTACAAAAACTCTAGTACAATTACATGATTCAAATATACACTTGGGTTCACATTCTATACATTACGAAAATTTTTCACAAGATTTGAAATAAATATTTTCATATTTGTGACACATATACTCCAATTTGAGACATATTAGAGGTGAATATTCCATGATAGTGCACCAAAAAATTCAAAATTTACCAATTTTATATCAATAACACTATTATCAAGAATCACCATTTTACACTAAGAAATATTGTTATCAAACCTTTACTGGCTGTAGTAGTTGGTTCTCTTTATAGGTTGAATGGATTAAATCAATCAAAATCACCATAGTTATAGGTTGGGTTGATTAAATCACTGAAGCTCACCATATTTATAGGATGAGTTGATTAAATCGCTCACCCTCACCAGATTATATATTCACACTTGAGTGGTGCGATTGATATTTAGTGATCTCAATGGCCATGACACAACTCATCCTTACACAAGATTATGGGAATAATACATTCTAATCTCCCTCTTAAAATATCCAAGGTTTAGGTTTAAACCTCTCTTAGATCCAATGCTTCATAAGGAATAATCTTTACTATGTCAAAGTACCAAGGGGCAACATGGTTGCATCAACACACGTGTACTCCTTCCTTGCTCTCTTTATTTTCAAGCATTTCAATTATTTTTATTTCAAATTTAAAATTATATGTATTGATTTATACTATAAATTGATCTTGGTTATAGGTCATACACTATCAAAACACTCAAAGTGGGCTCAAGTAAATGAAAGGTGTGTTGTACACACGCAGGTGCACATTGTTTTCCTTTAAATCTAGTAATTTAATTCTTAGTCATTACTAGATTAAAGGTGGGTGGGGCGGGGCGGGGAGGGGAGGGGAGGGGTTGGAAGGGGTGGAAGTGGGATGTAGATACTAAAACTAGATAATTTTAGCTTCTCAATCTTGTACATTTGACAAATATGAATCAGGGGTCTACCTTTTAGTTCTAGAATATTTGCACTATTGAAAAAATCATATTCACCATCTCATTATGTCTAAATGTATATCTTAAAGTTTGACCCATATAATTCTCATGACTTAGAAAACTTGTACACTAAATAAATCTTAAAACTTGATATATATCCTTCACTATCTATTACAAATCCATACCTATTTTATACCCATCTAGACACTATTGGCCATAGAGGGACACTAGAATTAACTCTAGTGTCCAAATAATTTTTTAGTGTCCAATCACCTAAAATAATCTAAATTTAATTCTATTTAAAACTTATGGGTCAGCTAATTTTTATTATTAAACCCTATCATGAGATATTTTCAAAAGGCACAGTGTAAATGCAAGACTAGACCTTCTCATTTATCATCTAGAAAAGACAAGGAAAGCACCTATAAAGGCTCATTAATTCAATCTCAAAATTCAGTTATTTTTCCCTATTCATCCTTATTTTTTAATCTATCATAAGAACTTTCATACAGAAGGTCTAAAGCATCCAAGGAGCATCCCATGAGTGGTATTTTTAAAGTTAAAAGCTATATCATTGCATGCATATAAATATAACATATTACACCATTATTCACACACACTCCCACACATAAGAGGGAAATACATAAATGTAAGTCCCTCCTTAGGGTATTGGCTATGTAGGAAGTGCTCATTAAGAGAGGGGTATTTGAAGTCAGCTTGACACCATGAACTCACTAACCTATTTTTGGAAAGACACATCTCAAGGGTGAAAATATATAGTTTGATACATAAGAAAATATATACAACATGTGTTCTAGATATGAATACATCAGTAAAAAGGTGATCTAAAAACTAGAACAATGAAGTTAATCACATCATAATCTAGTGCATAATCCATACTAGATAGTAGCATCACATAATAGATAGTATCATCAACAATAGTTTCCCAAGATTTATGGTAGTGTTCATAGATCTAGAAACATTATTTCTAGAATTTGACAATTATCTCATAATACTAATTCTACATAATTCTACCTGTGTACAATGTAAATATGCTTGCACCTTATAAAACCAACTAAGTATCTTTTCTATTTATCATTGTAATCCATATAACATATTTGAAATTTGGTAATTTTTATAATTAACACATATTAGTAATTTAATTTATAATACTCATTTATTTGAGCTTGAAATTAATTGACATGTTTTAGTATAGTTGTATCCACTCTTGTGTATAGGTTATTCTATCCCCTTAAACCTTAACACCATATTTATGAAAAAGGGTTAAAAATGTTTAGGAGATTGGATTTTCTAAAATTTTCCATATTAAAATTAAAATGAAGAAAACAAAAGTGTTTTCTCTCTTCTATACTTGTTCACAAGCTAACTCGATAAACAAGGAGTTAGTAGACAAATTGAATTTGAAACTTACAACCATCTAAGTGAATATTATTTGAGTTGGTTGCATAAATATGTATACATCAAGGTGACTAAGCAGTTTGGTATTAATTAATATTTTATTGATGAAGTTAAAATGGATGTTTTCCCCCTTTATGTGTATGGTGTAGTGTTTGGAATCCCTTACATATAAATCTAGGATGTTATCTTCATGAGGAGATCCAACTAATACCATTTGGTGAAGGATGGAAATCACTACATTATTTTAGCCTATAAAGATTATTGTAAAATCTCTTTGGTAAATTCCTCTAAAGCTAAAGAGATTATTGATGGTAGTGGGAAGGTTGATTTTCTTCTTTTGAGAGATATTCAAGATGAATAAGTTGTTACACACAAGAATTGTTGTAGCATGTTTACTAAAAAATATCAGAAGCATATGGGATAGTTGGTGTAGAAGTTCAAGGAAGTTTTCCATTATATTATAAGGTTAAAAATCCTAGGTTATATAGTAAATCCTTGAAGGATACTAATGAGGTAAAACATCAATTACAATCTTTAACCAATCAATGTGTAATCCATTTGAGTACATCTCCATGTGGTTCTCCTATTATTTTACTACCTAATAAATTTGACTTAGAGAGAATGTGCGTTGATTATTGAGAACCTAACCATTAATAATATTTATCATCTTCCATGGATTGATGATATTATTGACCAAGTTCAACTTGCCAAGTATTTCACTAAACTTGATTTGAAATTCAGGTATCACCAAGTGAGGATTAAGGAAGAGGACATTTGGAAAATAACATTCAAAATAAGGAAAGGGTTGTAAGAGTGGTTTGTTCTACCTTTTGGGATATGAAATGCACTGAATATCTTCATGTAGTTGATGAATGAGGTAATATATCCTTTTATTAATTCTTTTGTCATTGAATATTTTGATATTGTTCTTGTTTTTATCACAAATTTTGATGAGGATATTCATCATATTAAACTAGTTTTTCAAAATTTTAAGGATAAAAAGTTACCGTTAAATGATTAAAAATGCGTAATCATCTTAAAATGACACTTGAGTGCTAGGAGTGTTACTTGAGACCACATACCCATAACTTAGCCATATACCTATTATAGGGCCTATTTAGACACTTATCTAGTCTTTGTGCAGGCCACACACATCCCTAAAGTAATCCCAGACCCTCACTTTAGCATCCTAGCCCCTAGTGCCTTAGGTTCTGTCACATGGACACTAGAACCATATTTAGATAGTAACATCAATGGTGTTATTGTCTTGGTTTGGGTGCTATTGTCCATTTCCTACCTTTGGCCACCAAAAAAATATTTTTGAATCAACAACTACCTAGGTTCATCCTAAACCTCTTTTAAGACCTATAAAACACTAAAATAATATATATATATAGCTCTTGTCCCATTATTCACTAGATGGAAATGAGATGTACTAACATAAATTAACTCAGAATAAGTTGTACATAATAAAAGTTATCAATCCCTATTTTGCCCTAATTTTGCATATATCCATCTACAACATTCCTAAGATTAGATTACTCAGATTTCTAATCTCAAGCACACTCAAAGTACTCAAGCTAACATTCGTACTAGCTTCACTTGCATTTGCACTAACACTTAGAAGGGGAAAACTACATCGAGCTTGATCCTTCCTTAGACTATTGGTATATAGGCAACTCTCATCACAATGGGGTGTTGAGCATACCCCACTAACATCACACTTTGCTACTTATGCCAATTGGATACCCTAACAATATGTAAGTTTAGGTTTCACATGTAATATAAGTCAAAATAGGTTACCAAGATGAAATCAAAACTTGTACACACAAGAACATGCTTGGTAGACTTAGACACAGGTGCACCCATAAACTCATAATTTTTTTGCATAGAGGACACTAGTGTCCAAAAAAGGACACTAGCACCATTGACATTGCTATCCAGTTAGGGTGCAAATGTCCAAGAAGTTTTTTGATACTTGGATCCTATCTATGACACTCAGATTAGTTATTATCCTAGTTTGTAGCCTCCATATCTTCCATCTCGATTAATTTATAGCTAAGTACTTATTTGCATCATTTATTCCTAGTTTTAGAAAGGTCAAACAAGGTTAATTCTATTACAAATCAATGGTTATATTTATTGCATATTTCTACCTTGATTTATTATACTCAAACCCTTCAACAACCTAGGGCTTAAATCCATAACCCTAAAAAGTTAAATCATTTAGTAAACCTGACTTACTTCAAATATTGCTTAAAACCCTAGTTTGGCCTAGGGTTTACTTTCTTCATTTTCTGTGCACTAAATTAAGGTTTCTAAACATATTTTTTTCTTGATTTTTGTACAACCTAACTAATCCAAATCAATCCTATATTAGGGTTTGATTACTTTAATAAAATTTAATTTTTTCCAAATAACCCTCATAAAACCCTAGATCTATATACTAGGTCCCTATACATCTAATTAATAGCATTTAGGAAGTATAATCCTATTTTTTTCTATACATTAGGCTAAATATTTTCTATAGTTGCACATATAACTATGTTAGATTACATTCTACCTATTGTGTGCTTGTTATTCATTATTTACATTATCTTCTTTGGCAAGTTTAAAATGACATCCAAGAAGCTTCTTACCCCTCACCAAATTGATGAATTTAAGATTTTTTTTCATAATTCTAATAATGAATAAACAAATTTTCAAGATTGCACATTTAGCATATGATAATGATTTCATTTATAATGATGACGATGACGATGATTATTGTTGTAATGATGGATATACGGATTATTATGAACATGAAAATGAAAGTGTTGATGAGGATATAATAGATCCATCTTCTTCTCTTTCCTTTCCCTCTTCTCCTAAACCTAAAAATCAAACTAAAAATATAATTCCAAAATAACCTATTATTGGTAGTGCTTTGTTCAAATGTGATCCTAGCTTTTCAACCACTTTCACTACCTCATTGTTCAAATTAAAACAATATAAGTGCAATAAATGAAATCTAATTTCACATGATTCAAATAATGTAGTAAATGGCAATACATATTATTTACCCTTCTTAGTTAAATTTTAAAAATCATATATAAATGATATTACAACTTTTACCAATGCATAAACTAAAGAAGACGAAATTATTTTATCACCTTCTTTTACATTCGAAGCTCAAAAAAATGATTCCTTGAAAAATATTGATAATGCAAATATCTATAAATATTATCCTACATGTCATAAAATGCCAAATGAAAACATGATTAATAATTTTTATACCCTTGAATCCAAGATTGAAAGTAATAATCATACATGCACTCCACACATAGCTAGTGAAGACATGCATTACATTGCACCTACACATGTTGATGTATTACATAGTAATAAAAAGTTAAAATCTTATCCTAATCTCTCTCTTAGTGAGCATGTGAATGATAATTCTTCTACTCTTACTTATATGAGTGAATTAAATCTTGATTTTGATGAATCTTGAAATAATGATGATTAATATGATTTTGGTGAAGAATACATTGAGTCTAAACCTTATAGTTCTCTCCCTACTTCACCCATATCTCATGTTCAAACTGATGCTAGTTCTAAGGCTAAAACACACACACACACACACACACACACACACACACACACACACACACACACACACACACACACACACACACACACACACACACTTATTCTTATATTCATAGTTTATATAACTTACATTCACATGATAATAATGTATCTTTTATCCCATTAGCAAGGGATACTTCTTTGCAAATTAATGAAAAAA
>JARHVA010000008.1:4975000-5150000 GCA_037957365.1 Torreya grandis
ATTTGGGCACTAGTGTCTTTTTCCCACCTTTGGCCACCAACATATATATTTTCAAATTGACAACCACTTAGGGTTGAACTAGACCTATTTTAAGAACCACACAAGCACTATATAATAATATATATACATGAATTTTATCCCATTATTCACTATACAAAAATGGAATGCAGTAACCTAAATTAACTTAGAACAAGTTGTGCACAATCAAGGTTATCAATCCCTATTTTGCCCTACTTCAACATATAGCTATCTACATCATTTTTAATCTTAGATTACTCACATTTATAGTCTAAAGCACACTCAAAGTATTCAAGTAGACATTTATAATATCATTAATTGCATTTTCACCAAGACTTAGGTAGGGAGAACCACATCGGTCTTGATCCCTTCTCAAAATATTGGTATATAGGCAAATCGCATCACAACAGGGTGTTGAGGATGTCTAGCCTACATCACACTTTGTTACTTTTACTAATCAGATGCCCTAATAACTAAAAGTTTAGTGTTTACATGTAAAATTAATCAAAATAGGTTCTTGATAGGGGATCATAACTCATGTACACAAGAAAAGGCTTAGAATACCCATAGATATGTGCACCCATAAGCTCAGAATAATTATGCATAAAGGGAAATAGTGCTAAAATGAGGACACTAATGCTATTAAAACTATTGTCTAGTTAGGGCACTACTATCTAGGAAGGGTTTTGATACATGGATCTTATCCCCATCATTCAAATTACATTTTGTCCTAATTTATAGCCTCTAGATATCCTATCCCAATCAATTTCTAGCTAAGTACTTGTTTTCTTCATTTATTGCTATTTCAATAAAGGTCAAAAAAGGTTAATTTTACTATAAATTAGTGGCTATATTTATGACATATTTATACCCTAATTTACTATACTAATCCCTTTTAACAACCTAAGGATTAAACACCATAACCCTAAAAAGTTAAATCAAAATGTTATTTTTATCAATAATCACAAGTGTCTTATTGGGGCATGTGGTAAGTGATGGGGAATTGAGAATTTATTTGAAAAAGGTAGCGGTCATCATGAAATGGTCAAAGCCTTTCATTGCGATCTAGACAAGGATCTTTGTGGGTGAAATTAAATATTTTTAGAAGTTAAACAAGAACTTCTATTCCATAGTTGTACCTTTGCATGTGATTGTGATAGCTAGTAAGAATTATAATGGGGGTAAGGAGAAATAGTGTGCATTTGATATGTTCAAACATAATATTGGCCATGCTTCAATTTTAGATTTCCCAAACTTGTAATACCATTTTAGGTGGAAATGAAAGTTAGTGACTATGGTATGGGGCTTGTCTTACTTTAAGGAGGTAAGTTGGTATGTTTCCATTAATATTTATTACATGGTGAAATTATGAATTATTTTATATTAAAAAAATAATTGTATGCTATTATTCAACCAGCCAATAAATGGAAGAATTATTTCATGAGTAAGGAAACCATTTTCCATGTAGGTTGTTAACCTCTCCAATATTCTTAATATCAAACTAAACTTCAATAGAATATACACTATTTAAGTGGATGGGATTTTCGCAAAAAGTTCATTTAGTTATTAAATATAAGAAAGGTGTGAATAAAAAACTAATTAATATGTTATTTGGATGTTATTATATTTTAGCCATGGGAAACATAACTCTTCATGAGACTTTTATGTGTGATTCTTATGTATATGAATATGAGCATGATGCAAGTTTTGGAGATCCATTTAGTCATTAAAAGAAGTCCCAAGGTGAGATTTTGAGCCCAAGGAGGATTATAACCTTTAAGATGGATTTCTCTATAATTTGGGTAAGATTTGTGTGCCTAATGAGGAAATATTTTGACTAATGAGTGAAGCACATAATTCAAAATGTGTAGGTCATTTTAGTGTTACAAATATTGTTGCATATTTTCATAGGTAAGTTTATTGGCATAGTATGCAAGTATATGTTTCCAAGTTCATAAGAGGATACATATTATGTAATACAATATATCCTAGTAACATGAAGTTAGGTTCATAAATGCCATTGCCATTTCCTTTTAGGCCATGGGAAAACATTTCCATGATATTTTTAGGTGGGTTGACTATGCCAAGGAAGGGGCATGACTATCTCTTTATGGTTGTGGATCGATTTAGTAAAATTTGCATTGTTATTCATTTTAAGAAGACCCTCAAAGGTAGTGATGCAACCGAGTTGTATTTTTTTAATGTGTGGGTTCATTTTGGTTTGCCTAGTTCTATTGTTTGAGATTGATAATCAAGGTTTCTTGGGAATTTTTGGGACAGATTATGGGATAATATGGATAATAAGTTGAAATGGTCTACCAATTTTCACCCATAAACTGATGGGAAAAGTGAAGTTATGAATTGAACATTTGTACAACTATTGAGAGGTAAAAATAGAAGCATCCTAATCCTTCAGATTAAAATTTAGTGTATACTTAGTATTCCTACAACATGGTAGTGCATTCCTCTACTAGTAAAACTCCTTTTAAAACTTATTTTGGCTACTTACCTCTATGTGCATTTGATTTATTTTGATACAATCACATAAATATAATGTTAAATTGAATCTACAGATCCACAAAATTGAAATATTCATTGGTAGGATTCAACAAGTTCGCTTCCAAGCACAAGAAAGGTTGAAGGAGTAAAAATTAAGATATGACCAACAAAGGACCAAGCATAGTTTCCATGTTGGAGACAATGTATGGTTGTACTTGAGTAGATAAAGACTTCAAGGTAAGTCTAAGAGCTTAAGCCTATTAGGGATGGTCCATTCAAAGTTCTGTAACAAGTGGGAAAGAATGCTTTTAGACTTGATTTGCCTCCTTACATGAAGATCTAATTAGTTTTAAATGTTGATAACTTGCATCTTTTAGAACCTTCTATGTTAGACAAAGAATATGAAGGGTACAATTATTACATTAAATTGAAGATCTTGCTCAAGATAGTCAATTAGAATTTGTGGAAGATGTTGTATTATAGAAGAAGGAAAGGACAACACAAAGAGGAGTGAAATAATATTGATTCATTTGGTTAAAGGGCCAACTACCTAGAAAGGTCAAATGGTATGCTAGAGAAGACATGGGGAATAGATTTCATCACACAATTCTTGATACTTTTAGAGAATTACAAGCCTTAAATTGGGGAGGTATGATAAAAATTTGGATCATAATGTACTAGTCATGTATATTATATGTTTTCACTATGTACATTTGTATATAATTCATGCTTGTAAGACATTATTGTAAGACATTTCATATTAAAAATATTAGATCATACATGTTACAATGGTATATTCACTGTGGGGGTTATCTAAACATCTTCATAATGATAAATTCAGTGATTTTTAGCTCTAAAAATGGTATGTTTATCATAGATAGTGAAATCTATGCTATTTGTATGGTGGTAGTTATGCAACCCCCAGATAATTATGTAATTATTAGAGTTTTTAGGTGGTGTTTGTGTAACCAACCTCGTAGTTGTGTAACTTCCTTGGAGGTTTCAAAACTGCTAGTATGCATACACTAGAAGTTTCACCATGAAAAGAAACATGAGAATAAAAAATAATTCCAAACATTTACAGTTCTCAATGATGGTTCATTTGAGAGAGCATGAATACATGTCTATACAAGGTAGAAGACATGATCAAATGTAGTGAAAATCCTTAAAGTTAGATCAAATTGCAAGTTGTGGGTTTGAGTCCTTGTTCTCATTATCTCATTATTTCCTAGATGTAGATGGTTGGTTCAACTATGTTGGATTTCATGAGAAGTGTTTGATAAGTGAATATTAGTGTTATTTTCAAGTTTCAGATATAGTACAAGTAATAATTCTATCAATGGAGTACATTTTTGGTAGTATCTTATAAATTTCATGCATTACTTAGTGAAAGGGAAGTGCAATTGCCTCACCCAAGAAAATTTTCACCATATTAGATTTCTCTTGGATAACTCTTTTATTCAGTTTGGGTTTTGCTTATTCTTATTCTTCATATTCATGAGTGATATGTTATACATTTCTTTTTCAAAACTTTTTTTTGATCTCTTTTATATCATGGTAAATAGCCTAAAACAACTATTTTCTAACCATTGTTGAGCTAGGAGTCATGGGATCTATGTTTTTAAGCTCAATGTGGAATATCCACCATGTTTATAGATCATCCAATGATTCAATAAGGAAGAATCATGTCTAGAAAGATGTAGGGAAACACGATTCACCTAATTATAAGTGTATTATTTCCTTTCTCTTAAGTTTAATGCTTCAATTAATTCATTTCAAATTTAATTTCATGGAAATTGATTGTTATATGTTTGTTAAAGGTTTTCTTTGAGAAAGTTACAAATTCATAGTATCTCCCAAATGTAAAATGTGTTGTACACAATCAAGTACATCTCTTTACCCTTTTACTCTAATAATCGTATTGCATTTCAATATTAGAATAAAAGGGTGGTATTTGTAGATACAAAAATATAGTATAACATACTTGGAAATGTCATTTTGGAATCACCTTCACTTTATATGACTTGTGCATACATATATGAACCTTATTCACCATTCTCTCACACTTTCATTTTTTTATAGGTTTGATTGTCCCAGGTTTTTGTCAATCGCCTACAATAATTCACCAATTTGTTCCAAACTAGTCAATAATCATACTAAAAAATCTCCAGATCATAAAATCAATATTCTTGTCTCATAGATAGAGTCACTAGACTCATATGGTAATAGAATTATAGTACTATCCAAAAATAATAATTTTGTCCTGCACCAAACACTAGTCACATTTAAAATTCAAATCATTCATATAGGTCAACCTTGTGCCATATGTTTTACATGTTAATGATCTGAAACAATACTCAAATATTATCATAAAAATAAAAATAGGTCAGATTATTTCCATATCTAATAAATCCAAGGAAAAATCTAGACATGTTCACATATTCAAAGGGTCTAATTTATCCTCTCCAATTACTAATTAGTGACAAGGAGCGAGTCTTAGCTAAGTTTGAAGCATCTCAAAGCCAAGCCTAAATTTTTATTTTTCAAGTGTCAAAATATAGATCACATGTTGTATACATTGAATGAACAATATTGTAAACATATACGTAACAAAGAGAACTACATGTAGTTTGACTTCCCTCTTTGAAGTATTGGATATGTAGAATTGTTTAGACATTCAATGATAAGTGGTTGGGGTCAGATCAAACCACCTTATTTTTATTTTTGTGGACCTAAAAATAGTGTTAAAAGTGGAGCTAGGTTTTTAAAAGGAGGATTTTTTTGGGTATTATGTGAAAAGTCAAACCTCAAGATCTCACACACAAATGAAAGAACATTGGGCGTATTAGCATGTATTAGAACAGAGAAAAAATATTCACACAAACAAAACTATTAGGTTTGGTCGTTGGCATCAGATAGTACTAACCAAAGGCTAACATTACTATATAGGTGTGCTTAGAACTCTAGCTCCTTATCTGAGTAACTCATAGTCTAGTTTCCTTCCTGTCCTATAACTCGTACTCAGTCTTAGTGCTACACAGTTCAATAAGATTTTATCTTTACCCTCTTAGTACCTTCATATTGAGTAAATGCAATTGTCAAATCAGTTTCTACCTTTTACATTCATATTTATGCTTAATTGTAATACATAAAAAATTGAATAATACATAGTTATATCATGTTAGGGTTAACTGATCCAAAATAGGGTAAGATAAAAAATCTACAATATGCTTTTTTGGAGAAAGCACCAAAAAAAAGAGGGGACATGAATGGGGGGCGGAGCGGGGATGCTGAGGGACATGTTAGGAAATGACTAGAAATGTGAAAATACATTGTTAAATCAAGATCTAGATCAATAATCAACAAACACATGAGTACCTTAAATAATGCAATTTTATGATTAATAAGTATTTGGAGGAAATTTTTAAGTGTACATAATATCCCACTTTTATGTGTATGTGCACAAATATATCAAATTAAAATAGAAATAGGATAGAGATAAAATTGTATAATCTTACATGTGGATTGGTGCCCATAACAATCATCTATTCAAATTTGGAAATTAAAAACTAAAAGTGATATACTTAATTTAATTGACTCTACGACGGTGCCCCTATATAAAATCTGCATGCCTCTAAACTTGTATTAGATTCTAATTTTGAAGATATATAAATACCTTACAAAATCCATATATATATATATATATATATATATATATATATATATAATATTTTAAGTGAGTGAAAATCAAAATCAAAGCACTAATATAAATGGTAAAGAGTCTATGAGATTGTTAAGTAATTTCTTTCCCACCATAGAGCCAAACTCAGCAAGTTCAAGTTTATGTAGAGTTTCTCTTTCTCACGATGGAGCTAAACCTAATGTGTAGCAAGGTCAAGTTCATGTAGAGTTTTTTCGAATGGTAGGTTGAGGTATTTATTATAAAGACCGTTCTTGCAACACCATTCAACCTGAACTTACTTGGGTTTTAACTTGGCAGTATATCTTTCTCTATAAGAAAAATACTTTACTCCAACAATAAATAAATAAAAATAAAAAATAAAATCCAGCATGGATAAGCATAGTGTAAAACAACTTTGTTGCAGAGAGAATGATGACAAAAAGAATCGAAAGCTATCTGTACAGCAAAAACATCATAGCATGCATGGATGTATTTTTGCTTTTAGGTAGTTGTGGGGTACATCAAAAGCACAAAAAAACCAAAGCATTATCACAAATCAACTTTGGGCTTCTGCCATTTAGATGGATCTCTTTGCATGCCAACCCGCAGGTTTTGTGACATGATTATTAGTAAACTTTTTCTAACTTTCTGGTGGACGACTGCTTTCATGAAAGCTGTATTAAATTTAGCTAAAGTATGCCAAAGATGACCCACCATGGAAAACGAATAATATTTTGGCTTCTGCTGTCAAAACAGAAAATATATGTTGTACTGATAATTAGATGGTTTCTTCCTTTCTTTTTTCTGCGCCCGCCACCGATATGTCAATTCATGGCAGGTGTGGATAAGTTTGAAAGTTGAAGCTCATTGTTAGTGGAAATCCAGAGTTTTGTGTTCTGTTGGTTTCTCTTTATGTTTTACGGAGGTATTGTTTCAATGCTTTTGAGAGGGAGAAGATCTCTCACAATGATTGACATCAATGGCTGATGGATTGTTCGTGGACTCAAAAACACTTTTGTAATGTTCGTCTCTTTTCATGAAGATGTGTTGGATTTGGATTGTTGGACGTTTTTTTACAACTTTATTTCTCTTTTTTATTTTTGAGTTAGAGAATATATTACGTCTACTTTATTAAAGTTGTTAGGTCAATATTTTGTAAAAATTAAATTTTGATTAAAGGATATTCTTTTTAATTAAAAATAAGGAAGAAATTATTCTCACAAAATAATAATATAGAGAATATATTAAAAGTGTTGTGTAAGCAACTTGGCAAACTTTTAGGTCTAATACTAATTTCTTTTCTATCGATTTCTACATTTTGAATGTAGATTTGACTACTAATATAAGTCATTTGTATTTTAAAGAATTGAACTATTCATATCTTACTAAATTGGATGTTGGGTCTACATTTATTCTACCTTAGAATGATAAATTTCTAGCTCAAAATGTATATAAGAGTTCTCATATTTTTATATGCAAATTCAATGACTTGTTTGTCTTATAGAAAAATTAATGTTCTTAGATTTGTCAAATATAGAAACCAAAAACAAAATTTAAATTGTTGATAGAAAGAAAAATAATTATTTTATGTGAATTTTTATTCAAGATATTTAATTAGTGCTAGAGAATGACCCATATTTCTTTCAAAATTATTCAAGTGTGTGTATATTTTAGAGTAGTAGACTTCTACATTCCACCTAGATATTGAATATATGGCTTGTATACCCGTTTAAGGCTTAGAATGTATATTCTCCTTCGTTAGAATTCTAGTACGAGGATGATGTAGGAGCATGATGGGATATTGGAAATCTTACATCACCAAAAACAAATCCACACTTTTGGTTTTAGGTTTACAGGTGACGATATGGGTGTTTTTTAAAGGAACATCAGGGTTCTACTTTATTTGGGATCCAAATCTCTAAGTCCTTAGCTTATTTAAGCCACCAATTACTCGAGCTCTCTACATCTATGGGTTCTAATGTTTTCTTTATTTCTTCAAATCTCAAGGCCTTTTTTTTAATCCCTTGGTGTCCTTGGATTTTTTTCGCATCATAGACACTCCTATTTTATCTAGTTCAAGGAAGCTCAACATGTGTTTGATCCTTACTCAAACTTTGACTTTGTCATCTTTGTTTTTTGGTTGCTATGTGAAAAGAGGGGTTCTTAGGGATCACCCTCTCATTAGTTCATGTTTTGATTACTTTTTAAGCTTTGAGGATCGTATTTACCCATGCCACGAGATGTCAACACTTGTTTTCTTCTCGCTTGATATCGATTAGCCTTTGTTTATTACTTTTAAATCTAAGTATTTAATTTGATCCATGATATGAGATTGTGACAAATGTCACACTCAAATAATTTTTTTGCACTTTATTTATTGTTACCTCTGGATTTAATAGGATTTGTGTTACAACATGTTACCATGTGTAGCTTTCCTGTAAGATCTTAAAAGAAGCTTGTCTATATGTGTTGCATCTAGTTTCATGTAATAAAAAGTTGTTGGGTCTCATTGCCTTGTGACTCAAGGTTATATATATTTTTTTGAACTATGGGAATGGAATATATGCTATGTAATTATATTATGACACTTTTCATTATTTCATGAAATTATGATATTTTTTTTATTTTTATGTCTTTATTTTTATTATTTCTCCATGTAATAATATTGTGGTCAGTGTTATATTCTCGTGAATTCATGGGTTTGGATTTTCTCATAATCCTTGAGAGACAAACAAGTTTCATGAATAAATATCATTCCATATATCATGGTCTCATGAATTATAATCACAAAGGGGTTCTCATTTTTATTCTTGTTTTAATTCTTTATAAGACACTCCATGATATGATATTTTACCACATAATCTACCCATGTGATCTTGCTTAAGCTTATATTTATCCCTTACCTAAAATTTTCATTAGGCTTGTTGAAATTATATTACTCCATGTGGCATCATACGGTGGTATTAACATATAGGGGTACTCATTTTTTATCTTAGTTTTTAACATTTTATAAATGTTTATTGAAATGACATTGTGACAAGTGTCATGTTCTCTAAAGATCATGTTTGAGAGTGGTTATCTCTGGGTTGAGTACTCAGAGGTGCTCCATGAAATGAGATATTGACACATGTCAAAATCTCATGACCCAACCTCATGAAGGGTTATGATCATTGTTATTCACTTGGATACTCTTTCCACTTGTATCCATGTAGCGAGATGTTAACACATGCCATTATCTAATGTATTGTCCTTTGTTTTCTATTTCTCTGTCTTGAAGTTGAATTGATATAAGAACTTTGAGAATAAGATAAAATGAATCTGAATGATAAGGGGATAAGTAACTCAAAACATATCATGTACATAAATGATCTAGCATTACAAGACTGAGGTGAATATCTATGTCTCTCAATGTACCTCTATTGGTCATGATCGAAGAACCTTTACTCAAAATATGAACTAAAAGGGAAACTGATTTTTATTTAGTTTCCCATGCTCTTTCAAAAAGTATTTTTTTGGCTCTAAGTTACCCGAGTTGCTGAGAATGGGAGGGGATAATGAGACTAAGGAACTCATCACCATGAGGATGCTTGAGATTGTGTCTCTAAATCTAGAGCTCTACAAGGAGAGTTTAGAGCATATTGGGCATGTGAAGGTTAAGGAATCTGAGAGAGCTTGAGATAAATCTAACAATATATTTGAAATGGGTTTTGAATCGTATTATTTAATGAAAAAAAATTGAGGGATATTTGAAGTCTGGATCAAGATATTGAAGTCAAATTTTCTCTAAATGTTTGTTAAAATATATATGTTTTCAATTTTTTTTAGTAACAAGCAATAAAGTAGTGTTTGTTGTTGTTTTTGAGTCTTATGGTATCAAATATTAGACATATATTTATAAGAGAAAGTAAGATTGAAGTATAAGAAAGGTGGACATGAAAAGTAATCAAGATGTGGAATGAGGCCTCAAATGACCCTCATATTTCTACTTAATCTTTTCTAAAACACATCATTATTTTCCTATCCACACTCTTTTGGCTCATTCTATTTTGATATATGCACATACAATATGAGTGATGGATATGCATATATTTTTAGTTTAAAGTAGTTATCTATATATAAAATAGTATGATTTAATGACTTGATTTTTTTTGGTACTACTAATGCTATAAAAATAATGCAAGATTATATTAGGTTTATACCTATTTGTAAATTGTCAACCAATAACAACTCATGAGGTTATTTACAGAAACTCTTGTGTGATACCTATAGCAACTATAGACTATACATGTCGTTTATTGCAATTGGTTTAGAGAGCTTCCATGTGTAATTATAAAATTACTTAAGGTTTGTTGCTTTGTGAGGATGAAGGAAGAAAGGCATTGCTAGCTAGGAGATGTTTCCAAAAGTTATTTTTATTTTATTAAGTTTTGACTTGCAAGATTCCTTTACTTTTTTATTTGACTAAACAATTGTGTACAATAGTCCACAAGTGGTTTTAACAACTTATCATATTCATAGACATGTTGATTTTTTAAATTCTTATGTTGTAATTAGAAATTTTTGAGATATATACTATTTTTGGATATTATTATAGATTTATGTATAATAAACCCCCTGTCCTTGTCTCTTTCTCCCCTCCTCCCCCCCGGCACCCCCCCGGCACCCCCGCCGCCCCCCCCGCCCCCTCCCGCCCCCCTCGCCCCCCTCTCTCTCTCTCTATATATATATATATATCCTCTTTTATCTAGCTAGACTGAAATAGAGTATTGTAATATTTTGTATTGAAATAAAGTTGTAATTCATATTAGAGTGTAATCAAACATGTAATATTTTTTTTAATGCTACATTTTAATTAATAATAGCTGGATTGAATTAATCATGTCTTAAGTAGGGAAGAGATTCAAGCTCTAGTCCAACTGAGATAGGGCTAACTCGTAAAGATTAAATTGTCTAGTTTCTCATATGTTAGTTTGTTTATGTTGTGTGTGCATTTTATTTACATTTTTATTTTGTGTGTACTTTTATTTTCATAGTTAAATTCATATAAATAAATTTACTTTTTAGTTTGAACTTTTAAATTATGTGTGTACCTTTTATTTATGTGTTTGTATTTTAATTCCATGTGCTTACTTTAGATTATGTTGTGTGGGAAACTTCCATCTTAGATTATAATTTCAATTTCAGAATTTAATTTCTAATAATTTAATTTATGTAAGTGTGATTTATATTCATGTCATTTACTTTCCAAAATAGTGTTTTGTTACAACCCCTTTAGTTGTACTTAAGAAAAAATAACATCTTTTTAAAAAAAACTAAACAATTAACTTAACATTTAATTTACACAATTAAACAATACAATATAAATAAATCATAACTAGGAATAAAAGTACTTCTAATGCAAATATTTCTCACAATATTAATCTTATATAATTTCAAGGAAATAATTTACAATAGGACATACCTATAGTTGATCTCACATTACAACACCCATTATTCAAATATATCAAATACATAATAAAATTACATTCCTTAAAGCATACAACGTAATACAAAAAATAGATACCAAGCTCTCCAGCATTTGAGGCGATACAACTCGTGTATTGCTGATAATCATAAATGTCATCTCCAAGTAGTACTATAGTGGGGAAGAAGAACATCATTTGAGCACTTTTTCACTCCAACGACGGACCAATATTAGGAAATGGCCCTCCCTTTATGGAATGGTAGATAAAATGGTGCAAGTATCAAGTGAGACATGCTAGTATTCCGTGTGCTTGTAATATTTACTACTACAACATGATGTGTATCATAAAGAAAATACATCTCAAACATGATATCACACATGTAAATCAAACATATGAAATGATAATGTACATCTAACATTACTTTGGCTAATTTTTTTCAGATAATTATGATCACTAGATCAGTCAATTTCATCACACATCATTTGATTGGACTATCTATTGGTAGTACTATCTAAATGAGTAGAAACCGTCTCACTATCTATTAATATCATCAATATAGAAACTATAATAAACATAGATATCATAATATAAAATTTAAGAAGATTCACTCCAAATGCTTCCTATACTAAGGACGAAATATTCAAAACCATACATTGTATAGTGATATAAAACTTACTATTATGGCATATAAAACAATATGTAATAAAAACATGGCCAAAAGAAAGGTCATACCATCTAGATGTGTTTTAATACTAAATCACACAATGATTGTAAATAAAAAAGTTGACTATCATGTAAATTACAACCAAAGATTCTATCTCCTCTATTAATTCGGGTAATAAACTTGCTATTACAATGTCATACATGGTTCTATTCACAACCTATCTATAATTTGCTTTCTTGGTATATAGCAAGCATGTCTAAAGTAATATCTTATAATTCAAATAAAAAATACTATTGTTTTCATTTTGACTAAGTTCAGTTTTCAATTTAGTATACCACTGTTTCATTCAAATACATATCCGTTCAATGCAAGCAATGTTTCCTTCTAAACTAACACTCAACTTTGTAAGATTTAACTTGGCACTTCAATAATTCACTGGACTATTGCATGGAAAGTAGTTATATTTAAAATAATTTCAATCTTATTTAATAAAGCTCTAGATTTATGGAATAACCCCCGGGCCTGTATTAAGAAAAACAGACGTTTAAAATTTATATCATAGGCGTACCAGTCAAATGCGGGTTTGAGCACAGTCCAAAAATATTACAATACACCTTGAAACTTCAATACCCTCTACCAAAATTGGGATGTAGCCAACATTTAAAAGGAGATGCTAACAGATATAAAACGTTGCCTTTATTGATATGAGGCCCATCCCTTCAATTAAATTAAAAAAGGAACAAATTGCAATGTTACGAAATTCAATACAAACCAATCATGAAATAGGACACAACTTAACTAAAATAAGTAATGCGTAGGTTTTAAGATCAAAATGCAGAATTAAATAGTGACTAGCTGCTATACAAAATAAAATACAGCCAATAGGATTTTAAACGTACTCCCCAGCATCAGAATGTAGTGAATACATAAAAGGAAACACTGATTATTGAAATAAAATGCTGCCAAATTGATATGCAATGCAGGCTTTAAAACATATACTCATCGTATACAAAGACACAAACAATAAAATATAATGCTGGTATAAGGAATAAAGCACAGCTTTTAATAACAAAATGTAGCCTATAAGAAATAAATCATTGGAATAAGGAGGAACTCATTCCTTTTATTTGTAGGCTTTATTTGACCATATGCAATGTGGCTTAAAGCAAAACATCCTCAGCTTAGCACAGGTCTAAACATTACAAGGTAAAAAGAGATTATTTACTGGGCTTAACCAACGAAACATAAGCCACAAAAGGTAAAAGGAGGTATGCAATTTTAAAAACACTGGTTAATAATACTTAGGCTTCCATAGGATTCAATGCAGCATGCACAAACACCACGCAGTCTGGTAAAGCTCAACAAGTATCTTAAACTAAGTTTGATGCAGATATCATATAACCGTAGCTTTTTAATAATGGAATTCCACAACTTAATGCCTTCTAAATATATGGAATAAAAGAAAACTTATTTCAAAACCAACCTAATAATAAGCTTTTTCCTTGCTTTGACTCTCTCTAATCCTTAATTTCTTCTCCTTTCTTCCTCTTTCTGTTGTTCTCTCTTTGTATCCATGTGTCTTAATTCCCCAGATTTCTTCTTTAGTTATAAAATTCACTCTCCCCTTAACTTATGTGCTACCCCTTTGCATGTAAACTCTATAATCTTCTAAGTGTATCTCTATTCTATTTAAAACATGATTTTTAAATTACTACGCCATTTTTCCTTTGTTTTGTCGATATTCACTTAACTTAAGAATCTATTTTCCTAATTTCAAAATAAATTCATGCAAGTTAATTAAGATTTCCTTAACACAACTTTTAGAATTTAAAATAATTCCATTTTCATGCAAATTTTTTAAAAAATAAACAATTATTTAACTAAAAGATAAAATAAATTATTAATTGCATTTTATATGTAAGATAATTATTTCCACAATAATTATATCTACTAGAACTAATATTTATTTTTTGGTTTTAAATTCAAAAATCAATTTAATTAGAAAAGAGCTCTAATGTGTACTATAATTAATTCCACACACACAAATTATTACAAACAATACACACTAACATTTTTATAAAAATATCATTTAAAATATACTATGCTTGTGTATAGGGTTAGTAGTATTTTTCACTGATATTCTCCTAACCATTCCATCTAACCGATCCTCTCCAAAGATGATCTCCCTCATCAAGCCCTGAAAGTAGTACCTATTCTACATGTACCTCGCAACAAATAGGTAGTTAGTCCGAGTCATCAAAAATATCACTATTGATGCACAACTAACCAAAACACATCCATAATGTACAAAATATAACATACAGTTATCACATCCTATACTCAAATCAACAATGTTACTATCCCATTATAGTATATTTCATAAAGCTAAAAATCAAAGTAACAGTAATCAGATATTAACCATACTAATAAACGGATTAAAGGTTTATTTGTCATACGGTGAAATCATGATGTAACATGTTTACTTCGTGCAAATATTTTTCCTTTCAAAAAAAGTATGTTTATTTTCAGCCATTGTGTTTCCATATACACAACTAGATTAGAAATTAAGAAACTCAGATGATCATAGAATCTTGTGTTGCATATATAGTGAAGACTCTTAGAGAAACATATACCTCCCTAAGTTGACTTAAGTTCACATAATTTATATGTTATATGGCTGCCTATTTTTATTTTATCACATGTTAAATAAGATTTCCTCAAGCATATAATTAGATTTGGATCTAAAATGTGATTACATCTTCCATCAAATGTTGGTCAGTATAAGATGTTATTGTTGAGTTTCCTCCATAGTGAAAAAATTGGGTAAAGGGCATGAAATAAGTTGAGTTGTTCTCCATATTTTATTGGTGGGTAAAAAATAAAGAGCTAAAAAAAGGTCCATATAGAATATAGTGTGTTAGTAACAAAATATCAACTTATGGATGAGGATAATGTAATCCAAGATCCTAAGATGAAGACTATCGTGAGGGACTTGGGATAACACTATCGTGTTTATAAACATACAAGTTGTGTGTGTATTGTAAGCTATATTTTGTTATGCACATGAAGTTTATCATTTTGTACTCAATAAAGAGAAAATTGTTGTTGTCATTTTGTTGAAATATTTTTTTTGGGTTACATAGTAGAAAGACTCTCTTCATTGAGACATCTAACCATGAGTGCTTCATATATTCCTATACATAGTTTTGAGGATGATTAATAATCTAATTTTGGATCTTCCTAGTTATATTGAGAGTTTAAGTCTTAAAAAGTTCATTGATTGGTCACTAAATTAGATAAATTTTTTGAGTATGAAAGCATAGAATATCAAAATAAGGTAAAAAATTCATGTGCTAAGTTGAAGGGTCGTGCATCCTGTAGACACTAGAATAATGTAACATAACTCTTTTATGACATGTGTATTGTGGTTGAGTCTAATATCTTGAAATCTTGAAATAGGCTAAGTCTGGTATATTAAAACCCTAAAATAAGCTAAGTTTAATATCCTAAAACCTTAAAATAAGCTAAGTCTGACATCCTAAAATCCTGAAATAGGTTAAGTCTAAAATGTGGTAGAATCTTCCAAAATCTATAATTTACATCATAACTCATAGAGGTATAAAACCCCTCGAAAACATGTTGAAAGTATATACATAAAATATAATTTAAAGCATAAGGAAGTAAATGTCTATATATAAATTTCAAATTGTAATTAAATATTTATTTTATGTATATACTAACTAATTCATCCATGGTAATTAATTTTACTAATTACCCTTATAATTCTCTTAACTACCCATAATATTAAAATATCTAAACAAAATCCCTTTTAACTAAGTAAATCTATATCTTTAACAACCTCCATCATAAGCAAAACCCGTGTAAACAACTTAGCTTTCTATTTAGCAAGTTGGTTTCATTGTTGAATACAACTGTAATGAAATTACTTAGATATTCGCACAAAATAATTTTATATTGTGAAGAATATGAAAATATGAGAGATTACATGGTGATAATTGATAGCAGAACAAAATACTGGATAATATAGCAAAGCCACTTTAAGGAGGCAACCTCTACAATAATGCACTAATAGCAAAATACTTCACATGATAATTAAAAACTAACCAATACCTCCTATATATAGTCTACTTAGCCAAGGTTATTTCATAGGTCAACCTATCTAAGAGCATAAAGAAATGTAACAAGTAAATAAAAGAGGTATGTAAGCCACAAGTTGGCTACACATATCCCTAGACACCCCATGATTAAGGGCATAACAAGCGCTTCCCCTTCAAAACAATGTTGTCTTCAACGTTGTGGAAAATTTGGATGTTGTTGCACAAATGCTTCATCATCCCAAGTGGCATCTTCACATGATAAATTTTTTCATTTGATCATGTATTCTGTAATTGATCTAGAACACAGTTGCTTGGTGCACCATTAAAGGATTGCCTCAGGATCAATAATAACTCTACCTTCCTCATCTAATTATGGTAATTCTATTTGAATGGTAACTTTGTGTCCAATGATTTTATTTAGGCATGATACATGAAATATTAGATGTATGTGAGTGGATGAAGGAAAATTTAATGTGTAGGCCACACTACCAATTTTTTTCAAGATCTGATAAGGCCCATAATACTTAGGGGACAACTTATTATCATTTTTTTATTACTTCAATGACATCTGTTTGTATGGTTTTAAGCTAACAAAAACCCAATCACCAATGTCAAAATGCCTCTCACTTCTATGTTGATCTACTTATTGCTTCATGTGATTCTCGACATTAGCTAAATTTTTACGCAAACTTGCAAGGACCTCTTATTGATGGTGAATATGTTCTTCAACTACATGAACCTTATGATGGACATTCAAAATTGAAGTGATGGATGGAGGGTGGTATATATATAGTGCCACAGAAAGAGACATTTTGTAAAAAATATGAATTAAAGTATTATACCACCATTCAATAAGTTGCAGCCAATGAACTCATTTATCTTATTTATCAGAAACAAAACAACAGAGATATTTTTTAAAAAATTTGTTGACTACCTCAGTTTATCCATCAGATTGAGGATGATAAGATAAACTATGAGCCAATTGAGTGCCTAACATGTAAATAACTCAGTCCAAAAATTACTAGTAAAAATGAGATCTCTATCACTGATAATGATCTTAAGGGTCCCATGCAATTTTTGAACTATATTGAGAAAAGTAGAAGTTACTGTATTATCAATAAATGGTTAAGATAATGAAAAAAAAACCATGCTTACTGAGATAATTTGGAATAACCATGATAAGATTTTGATCATCAGATCTTGGTAACCCTGTAATGAAATCCATAGATACCTCTTCCCAATGCTGGGTAGGGATAGATAAAGGCTGTAAAAGACTTGGAGTTTTGATGGTTTTGCCTTTATTTTGTTGATAGATCATACATTGAGCCACATATTTTTGGACATTCCCCTTGAGACCTAAAAAAAAATCCTGCTTGATCCTATGATAGGTTTTCAAAAATCCCAAATGACCCCCAATTGGAGTTGCATGAAGTTCCTGAAGGATTTTTTTTAAGAGCAAAATTCTTACATAGGTACAATCTATATTTGTACCATAATCCATTAACTTTCCATGTGAATGTTTTAAATCCATGGAAACCTTGCTGAAGATTTTGAATCAAATCATGAGCAGTATTATCATGTTTTCATTCTGATCGTGCTTCCTCTAGCGAATCTATCTACAAAATGATTATGGCACATAACAATGCCTCAATTGATTCATCTTTTCTAGATAGTGCATCTGCCACCACATTGTCATTGCCTTTTTTTATAGAATATTTCAAAATCATAACCTAGCATCTTAGTTATCTATTTCTGTTGTTCTTCAGATGACAACCTTTGTTCTAAAAGATATTTAAGACTATCATGATCATTTTTTACCTAAAAATGATGACCCATCAAATAAGGTTTCCATTTTTTTATTGATGCAGAATGACCACCATTTCCTTCTCATATATGGGTTTATGCTGATTTTTACCCTTGAGTTGATGACTTTCAAATGCCAGTGGTCTATCTTTTTTCATAAGTATAACACCCATACCATACCCAGATGCATCACATTCAACCACAAAAGTCTTAGAAAAATTAGGAGTGGCCAATACTGGAGTAGTGCACATAGCCAATTTCAATTGTTCAAATACCCATGTAGCTATATTAGTCGACTGAAAGGAGTCTTTCTTTAATAAATATGTAAGTGGGGCTGTAATACTACCATAATTTTTGACAAATTTGTAATAGTAACTAGTAAGCCCCAAAAATCTTTGAAGTTGCTTGAGTGTCTTAAGAATTGGCCAGTCCACCATTGCTTGAATTTTTTTAGGATCCAATTTCACTCCTTCGTAAGACACCAAATGATCAAAATATTTAACCTCACTAGCCCCAAAAGTACATTTGGAAGGTTTGGCATACAATTAATTTTGCTCCAAAATGGAGAGTCCCTTTTTCATAAATTTCAAATGGTCTACTCAATTTTTACTATAAATGAGGATATCATCAAAGAATACCAAAAAAAATTCCTCAACAATGGATTAAAAATAATATTCATCAAATTTTGAAAAGTAGATGGTGCATTTGTTAGGCCAAAAGGCATAACCAAAAACTCATAATGGCCCTCATGAGTCCTGAAAGTGGTTTTGGCTATGTCTTCATTATGGATCCTAATTTGATGATACCCATAACGTAGATCTAACTTGGTAAAATAAAGAACACCATTCAATTCATTAAGCAAATCATCAATGATAAGAATTGGAAACTTATCTTTTATAGTGTACTTGTTGAGTTCTCTATAGTCAGGGCACATCCTCCAAGTGTCATCTTTTTTTCTCACCATGACAACTGGTGAAGAGTACTCACTTTGACTATGGTGAATGATTCTTGCATCCAACATCTCTTGTACCATATTTTCAATTTCACTTTTTTGGGCATAGAGATCCCTGCATGGCCTAATGTTGGGTGGTGTACTGCCAAGAATAAGTATGATAGCATGATCATGCATGTAGCTAGATGGAAGTCCTTTTGGCATGTCTCCAAAAATAATGGAATGAGCATCAATTATTTATTGTAGATCAAGAAGTGGAGATCATTGAGTTGAATGTACTTCCATAGAAATCAAGCGAGCTACAAATCCCTTAGCACCCTTATGGAGAATCTTTGTCATTTGATGGGAGGTAATAAGTTGGGGATATTTAGACTTTAATCCTCTTAGCTCAAATGTATTTTTTTAGAATGAAAATACATTAATAATTCTTGAAAATTCATCTCAATAGTGCCCAAAGTGGTGAGCCACTGGACTCCCAGAACAATATCAACTCCATCCATCAGAATAGCAAACATAGGAGAATCCAATAAGTTGTCTCCCATGGCGAACTTAATACTATGACATTTTCCTAAATAACTGATAGTACCATCATCTACAATCATAACCTAAAATTCTAGAGCTAGATAAATGAAATAATTCAAATGACCAACCAACTTACTATGGATGAAATTGTGTGTGCTCCTAGAATCAATCAAGATAGTGACCTTCTATTTCTTAAGGAAACCCATCACCTTAATAGTTTATAGATTACTAATACCTAACAAGGCATGGAATGAAATAGTAGGCTGAGAGTCTTTAGATACCTCCTCAGGAACTTTTGCATCATCTTCATCATCACTAGCACCTTCAATTTAAAATAGCTTCTTTTCATCACAACAATGGTCTTTGATCCATTTTATATCAAAATGATAACACAACCCTTTGGATCACTTCTCCTCAATTTGTCATTATGTTAATCTGGTGGGCTATGAAAATGATGGTGTTGGAAAGTTGTGATCATGACCAGTAGTGAAAGTTTTCCTTTTGACCATCTCTTTTTCTTCTATCTTGCGTACCTTAGGGATAGCTTATGATACAGATGTTGGGCCAAACATTCAAACCTTTTATAGGATGTTATATTTGAGGCCACCTAAAAATATATCTATAAAATTTATCTCAGTGATATTTTCCATCCATAAAGAGAGATTCTAAAATCGTTGAATATAATCCTTCACAGGTCTGATTTGTCATAGCATGGCTAATTGACTAAAATAGTTTTCAAAGACATTATTCTAATAATGAGTTATCAACTCCTCAATAAAAATATTCCATGTAACAAAATCACCATTCTTTCTCTTTTGAGCACATAAACAATGATACCAAATGAATTGCTCAAGTTCTATATACATGGATGCCACCATCACCCTCTGAGAATAAGGGGTTTGATGTAGCTCAAATAAATTCTCAATTTGGTTAATCCAAGTGAGAGGATCCTTACCATTGAACTTATGCATGTCCACTTTTGGCAACATCAGTTTCATACCAACATGGAAGTTGTTGAGAGGAAGATTTAAATGCTGAAGTGGAGGGTTGTTATGTTGAAATTAAGATGTGAGGGTAGCCAATTTCATAGTGATATATTGAAATTCATTATGAAATCCATCTACGCATCCTTGAAACATCAATTTAGATTTCAACAAAGTCATCATGCCTCACCAAGTTTTTTATGCCCTCTTGAAGCTGAGAAATCACCAAATCTAAAGTTATAGATTCCATATCATTGGTATAAGGAGTCTTAGGAGTTTTTGGTGCCTCTTTTCTTCCCCGAGTTGAATGACCTACCATAAACAAACCCTAGGAGGGTTTTGATGTAAAAAAAAGTGTACCAAAAAATGGTACCATTATGATCACCTTGTCAAGATGAATCTAATGATTACCGTTGTGTACTAGAGTAAAATTTTTGGTACCAAAAAAGTGTATCAATAGAATATACCATTTTGATCATTTCACCGAGATGAATCTAATGACTACAAGTGTGAAAGGGAAAAAAATTCTAAACTTTTTTTAAAATATTTTTCTCAAAAAAGTGTTTCGAGCAATACTATGCTGACAAAAAAAAATTAGTTCTTCCGAAATTGAAAACTATGTTTTTTCACTTTCACTACTCTTAGAAGCCATGCCTCACCAGATCTAAAAAAAAATGTCAAAGGAAACTTTCCCAAATCGAAGCTCTAATACCACTTATAATGAAATTACTTAGATATTGTATAGAATGATTTTGTATTGAATAGAATAATATAATATGAGAGATTACACAATGATAATTGACAATAGAACATAATAACTGGATAATATAGCAAATCCACTTCTAGGGGGAAACCTCCATAACATTGTACTAATAACATAATACTTCACATGATGATTAAAGACTAACCACTACCTTCTATATATAGTTTACTTAACCAAGGTTATTCCATAGGCTGACCTATCTAAGAACATAGAGAAATGTAACAAGTAAATAAAAGAGGTATGTAAACCACAAGTCGGCCACACATATCCATAGACACACCAATGGTTAAGGTCATAACAACAACCAAGATAAATTTAACTAAAAGAGTAGAATCATTATTGATCCTCCCATGATCAACATTGATTTGTTTTGGATCGATGTCAATTATATATACTTGTGTATTGTTCTTTGCAAGGGACATGATTTTGAATGCAAAAATGATGATGAAATTTCCATTTCCTATGTTGTTGATGCTGCATGACAAACTATATTATAATCAAAGATCTTGATATCCTTTGTGAAGCCCAATGTTGCAATCAAAGATCTTGTTTATCCTATAAAGAGTCTGGAATTTAGAATATCCTTTGGAATATGGTAGCGCAGTCTAGATAATATTTTTCTACTTATTTATCTTAATTTAAGTTTATCTTATTTCTATTATTTATATCTATTTACAGTTATAAAGCTTTAGGAAATCCTAATTTTACCCAAAATAAGCCTTTAAGTTTTTATCCTTATATTCTATTAGAATCGATATCAATCGGAAGGGATAGGCATTGATCCAAATGATTGATATTGATCACTATTTAAATTATCATTATTCCGAGACTTAATTTGTTTTTTGTTAGCATATCTTTTATCCTTCTCTATTCTATTTATTATGCCCTGTTATCTTTGTTAAACATCCCTTTTATCCCTAGAACATCCTTAGCCATATAAAACCATCTTATATCTTTTTAATATCTCCCTTTAATCTTTTGCACTTAGATTTATGCCCATACATACAAAATAAACATCAATTTATACAAGACCGATGTCGATCTTTCAGATCTCTATGTTTTTATTTTTTGTTTTTAACCCAAGGTTGTTTTAACAACTTGAATTAATATTAATCAAAATATCTATATCTATTTATCTTTATCATCTACATCTATTTATATTATTTATCTCATCCATCTATCCTAAATAATTTGTATGCATTTATCTTATCAAATATCTTTAACATGATCTATATCTCATTTATTAGTTTTATCCACTTGATTGCACAAAATAGTGAGATGACATCCTTGTGAGGAAGTGTACCACTTCATAAAACTGGTCGCGTACTAGGCAACCCACTCATCTATCTTATTGATCCAATCTTATCCAAGTTATTTCTTGCGTGTAGGGAGTCTTTCCTAGCCAAAAAGGAGATCCCACTTTGCTGGATCAATATTGCGTAACCTTCATCATTGGTATTCAATTTTAAAATGTTGTATCATTTCTATTTTTAGTAGTTTATTTTATTAAGGAAAATTAATAAAAAAAATACTAAAACACATCCTTATTGTGGGATCATGTATAGGGGAAATGAGTCAATAGAGGTAAAGATAACCATTGTTGTAAATTTGAAGTCCAAATTCATAACTTATAATTATTGTTAAAATTATTCAAGAAGTTATAAATTTTGCAATAGAGGAAGATGAATGTGAAATATTACATGAAATAGATTTATAGAATCGCCATCAAAGTGGGTCATGTTGAAGATGAAATTGAGAAGATATCGAGGTACACGAATGGATTATGAATTTTAATTCAATACAAGTATGGTATGATCTAATTTCCATCTCTTGTATAATCCTATAACGAGTGCTAAAATTTTGAGAAAAAAATTTCACCCAAAAAATAAGGCACAACACAAATTAGATTAAATTATTCTTTCATGTAGGATAAAGAATTAAAAACACAAGCTAATCTATGTAAGAAGGAGAATACATTACTTCTCTACATAATGAGATTATTACATAAAAGAGGCATAATAAATCATATGGATGAGGTAGAGGAACCTATGGATGAGATAGAGAAGAGGATTCATGGGTACATGTTTCAATTGTAGTGAAATTCGACATAAAAAAATTGAGTGTCTAGATACACATAATAAAGTTATTAGGAGGAATGATGTTAATGCACATATTATGAAAGTGGATGAGCAAAGTGTTATGTTATTATATCAATAAAAAGAACCATAAATTGGAGAATATCTCATGATGAAGAGGGTGATGTTGAAACCTAAAAAAGAAAAGAATAATCCCACAGAGGAAGAATATTTTCAAAACCATTTAAAATTTTGGAGGTAATTATTTCAATATGATTGTTGATAGTGTTAGTATATATAATCTTGCTTCCCAAGTGATGGCTAAAAATATTAGTTTGAAGAAGCTTTTTCATCCAAATCCTTATAGAGTATTTTGGTTGTGGAAGGACAACTAGATTCTAGTGAATAAGAAATGTATGGTAAGTTTCCATATTACACATAATACCCATGGACATTTTCTATGTGTTACTTGGAAGTCCTTGGTAGTTTAATAGGAAGGCCTAACATGATGGTCACACAAACACTTACACCTTCGCGACAAATGAAATGAATTAAATTTTAAAACATTTAAACAATAAAAGTGATGAAGTGAAAAAATGTCGAAGAGTTTTGATAATTTCAATAAAAAATCCTAAAATAAGTAAAAGAGTGCACATGTTATGTATTGATATCGAATTCTAAGCAAGTTGTAAGCACAAAAAGCACAAGAACAATAAAAGAAATAATTTTGGGAAAATTAAAGGAGACCAAATATTGTTTCAAATGATCTATCGTATAGGTTTCTACCCATGTAAATTATTAAATGGATTTGATTCTAGGTTTGAGTTTACTAAACAAATTATAAAATAAGTTGACACCTAATGACAATGTAAATGTGTAAAGATAAGTTCAAGAGATCTTAGATAAAGGGATGATAAGAGAAATATTGATCCTGTACATAATTACAATAGTGATAACACCTAATAAATTATTTGAATGGAGGGTTTGCACTGATTCCATATACATCAAAAATATTATTATTAAGTACATATTTCCACTTACATGCATGGAAGATTTTATAGATTGCTTAAGTGGAGCATAATACTTCATGAAAATTAACTTGAAGATTGGATAACATGAGATTCATATAAGGAAAGGTGATGAGTGGAACAGTGCATTCAAAATGTAGAAAGGATTTTATTATTTTTATTCATGTTACTTTTATTGATTAATGCACCAAATACATTTATTAGACTCATGATTGAATCACTAAAACCATTTCTAGGTAAGTTTGTTAAAGTATATCTAGATGATATACTATTTTCAACAAAATGAATGAAGAACACTTACTACATTTCAATAAATTATTTTAACAATTACGAGATGAAAAATTGTTAGTCAATTTTGATAAATTTATCTTCATGAAGGATGGGATCTAATATGCAGGTTTTATAATAGCTTGAGAAGGTTTGAAAATGGATAAAAAAAACTATGAGCCATACTTGAGTTATCATCACCTAAGTATAAATTTTAAGTATGAATAATTCATGAAATTTCAATTTTTTATAATAAATTATTTATGGATTTTAGTGGGGTGGGCACAAAAATAATTGAGGTTATGAGCAAAGATATAAAAGTGTTTGTATAGAGTGCAGAAGCAGAACATAGTTTCTAGTAGTTGAATAAGAAGGTAACTAAGCATCCAATGTTGTCATTACTAGTTTTAAATAACACATTTACATAGATTTCAATGAAATAAATGAAAGAATAGAATTAAATATGAATCAAAAGAGTATTCCTATAAGTTAATTCAGTGATAAATTAAATAATGTGAAGAATAAATATTCAATGTCTGATGAGGAGTTATATGCCATAGTGAAAGCATCAGGAAGTGGAGGCACTATTTATTGCTTAAGGATTTTGTATTATACATAGACCATTAGACACTATAGTTTATTATTAGTAAAGTAAAATTGAGCCAAATAAATATGAATTGGGTTGAGTTTATACATATTTTTTTTAGATACAGAAGTGGTAAGTCAAACAAAGTTGTAGATGCATTGAATAAATTAAGCCTCTTGTTGAACTAGATGTGAGTAGAAATCATATGATTTGATTCTAATAAATACATTTATGAATAAGATTAATGTTTTATATATGAATGGAAATAATACATAAAAGTAGTGATTTGTGAAATAATGGTTCCATGTTTGGATTATTTCATGCAAGAGGAATTTTTGTTTTGAGGAGTACAATTATGTATGATAGAGGTTCAATGCACAAAAAATTGATTAAGGAGAAACTTAGTGGAGGTGTAGTAGGTTATTATGGTAATGAAAAAACATATGTGCAGTTGAATAAGAATAAATTTTCACCATGAATTAGTGTAAAGGTGTGCAAATGTGTTCAATATTGTAGAGTTTTTTTAGTTGGTAAATGGGAAGAGTCATAATCTAGGGTTGTATAAACCATTACCAATTCCAGAGATACCACGGGAAAATATTAGCATGAATTTTTTTTGGATTTATTAAGACACAAAGAGGACATGATTCCATATTAGTGATTATGGATATATTTTAAAATATAGTACCTTTTTTTTTATTGAAATAAAACTAGTGATGTAATAAACATTGCCAACTTGATTATTTTGAAATATTGAAGCTACATAAATTACCACACAATATAGTATAAGACGAGGATGTAAATTTTATTTAACATTTTTGACATACATTATCAAAGAAACTAAATACCAAGTTACAATTTAGTTCAGTGTTTCTTCCTTAGATTGATGGAAATAAAAAGGTAGTTAAGAGAAGTGTTTGTAACCTATTGTGATGTTTGATTGAAGTAAATATAGGAACATGGGATTAAATTATTTCACAAGCTAAGTTTGCTTATAAGAATTCAATTAACACAAGCAATGGAAGGAAACCATTTCATATTATTTATGTTTCAAGTTCAAGGAATGATTCATAGTTGTGCAAAATTAGATATTAATGAAGGAAGACTACTAAAATAGAATATCTTGCTAAATATCTACATAATTTACATCAACAAGTGTAAAAATAATTGAAAAGTAGCATTTTTTAGTACTATTAGTATGTAGATGTAAATAAAAGAGAATTGGTACATTAGGTGGGAGACATAATCTTAACATAATTGTGAAAATAAATATTTCTAAAGGGTACTTACAACAACTTAAAATGGAAAAAAATTAAGCCATGAAGAGTGTTGAATTTTTTTTCGACAATGATTATGAGATAGATTTACTTGAAAGAATAAGGATATCGTCTATTTTTAATGTGGAATATTTAAATATGTATCATGAGTGTAAGATTAGTGTAAGTGCAAAAGTGGTTTCTAAAGAAGTTGATTGGAAAACATGAATGCTTCAAAAATTACACAAGTAGAAAGGGTGATTGATTCTAGATTCATTGAATAAAAACACAATAGAGAGTATAAATAATATTTGTTAAAATGAAAGGGTTGATAAATTTATCATGTAACATAGATAAACACAAGAGTTTTCAAACAAGGAATACAATTAGTATAACTCTTAAAAGGTGTAAAAACAAGATCTCTTGTTCTTTTTTCTACTTGACGTGTATGATGTAAGATCATTTAGGTTCACTTGTAATACTACATCATCAAAAAATATTTATATTATAAAATAAGTTAATTTATTTTTGTGCATAAATATTGGTGCACATAGTTATTTTTGTTATTTTTTGGTCACCTTTGCACATGTGAAAATCCATTGTAGTATGGTTGCACATCCTTTCATACAACTACGTTGTTCTTCCACATAACCATGTTGATACATGAAAATTGTTGTCACTTGTGGAAACATTACATAATTTTATAATTGTATGCAACTTATTCATATAATTTGGGTAGATGAATGATAATGGGGGACAAAAGGGGGGTATAAAGTGACACTTTTTTTTTTTTGAAAATAACAATAGTTGAACTTGGAGAGAATGTTAGAGACACTTTGAAAAGAAATTTGATAGTGACATAACATTAATAATGGAATTTTGAATATAGTTTATAAATATATACTTTTTTTCAATACCTAGATGATAAAAGTGTGCAAAACAAATGCTTTTATGACAATAGATTGGTCATTTTTGTGAAAAGATAAGGAGATTCGATGTGTATGAACACACTTTTTTTTGAGTAAATGAATGAATTTTTGTATGAAACTTCATATATAGATAGGTAAAATGTCTAATATTTTTTAGATTATTTTTTGTTATACATATAATTTTTAAATAATTTTACAAGTTAAGACAACTAAAAAATTGAAACTTCAAGTATACGAATACAACTTTTTGATCTTATCTTCTTGAAAATTATTTTTTATAATAGCATAGTTGATAATATGTATATTGTTGAGATATAAGTTTTATAAATGTTTGATTAATATTCAAAAAGATATAAATAAATTTGTGACAATATGTATATAGTCCATAATGAGGTATGTTATGTAGAAATTAAGAAATAATTATAAATAATATTCTAACATCAAAAAAAAAAAAAAAAATTTAAAACTAAGATTTCCCCTCTACAAACTCATATATATATATATATATATATATATATATATATATATATATATATATATATATATATATATATATATATATATATATATATATATATATATATATTATAAAATCCACCTGATCAGACGTGTCGATACAGATTAAAAAAACCCCTAATTTTTTTAGAAATCTCCTTGGTTGGTTCATGACAGAGTTCGGACTATATTCAGGACCCCTAAGCCTAAAACCAAGGCAATTTTGGAGGAAAAGTGGTAATTTTTTTGTAAACTTGCAAAGGGTGTATGCCCTTTGCAAACCAACTTTTTGATCATTAATTATTTTTTCCCAATTTTTCATAGATTAGAAAGGGCATGTGTGCTTTCAAAATGATGCATGCCCTTTATGATTCATGAATTTATCTTTGCTTTCCCATGAAATATACTCATTTTTTTTGTTTTTTGCGAGTTATAAATTAGTTTTTCTACTGTAACTATGCAAATTTGGTAAATTCTTCATTCACTTTGTTTGAATCACTACAATTTTTTCAAGTTTAAATATACAATTATTTTGGTAAGATAAATAATGGGGTCAATAAGGTATCACAAAAGACCGATCAAAGAGCTAACAAATGAAAAAATTGAAGAGAAAGGAGGAAAAAAAAGAAAAAGACAAGAAGACAGGAGAGCATCTATAAGGGCTTCCAGGCAAGGTGAAGGTGCTTTATCTACTATTGACCTATTTTGCCCACAGGCAAAATTTTGGTCACCTTCACCTGCTGCTCAATGCCAGTCATTTTTGGGTTCAACAAGTTTAGAGAGTTCATTTCATGCCCTAGTTCAGTGGTTTAACCACCCTTGGTTCAAAGGGTTCATCATTCGGTTCAAGCATCTCATTTCAATAGCGTTGAACCTTCGTATCGTTGAACCATTGAACCAATTTTTTGGTTCAACAGGCTAGGTTCAACGTACTTGGTTCAATGACAAAAAGTTCAACCGAACGGTTCAAAAGAAGAAGTTCAGCGGGATTGGTTTAAGTCAATGGTTAAACATGGTGGTTCAATGCATGAGTTCATCGGCCTTTTGGTTCATCAGTGCGCTCCTTTGAACCTCAAACCGTTGAACCAAATTTTGGTTCAACGGGTTCAGTTCAAAGGGCTGTCCTTGGCCGTAGGGTAGTCAAAAGTCAAAGTGCCCTTTCAGAGGGTGGACACTTCAATTTCAAAGATTCGGGTGCACTTCAAATATAATGCAAAGGCCTGACAATAGTCTGAAGTCTATGTAGACCGTCCAAGGTAAAAAGCGATCCGCTGAGGTGTTAAAGAGAAGGCAAAGCTGCAGAAGTTAACATGGATCTGACTGCCAACAAGCACAAGGATGTCGATGAAGCCGTCAAAGTTTAACAAATGAAATAACCATTTGTGTTCAAAACAAATAGGTGTTAACTAGAAAGAGCTAGAAATGTAGCGATTCGCTAAGTGTTCACCCCTGGGGGGCCGAACAAGCCATATAGAGACAAAATTGATAAAAAGACAAGAAGACATACATGGAATGAGTAAGCAGTTAAGTCCAAGTGGTGCCAATTTGAGAAGTGACTCCAGCAGGTGAAATAGTTCCTTTGAATTGATCATGAGAAGATGCAACAACTAAGTAATGTAACCGGTTTCTTCATTTTACATTTAATGGGTGGACAAACCGCGTTTTGACATTAAAAATGTGGACTTTGAGCTGACAAAATGAACAGCTCATTAATATTTTGAGCGACTTGTTCTTTTCATGAAGGGACACGTATGCCACTTGTAAAAGAGGGAGTGCCAAATGGGCCTCTTTGCTTCTCATATATATTCATAACTTGGTCATTTTGTATTCATTTTTTCATGGTTTTAGCCAGGCGTAGCCCTACTAAATTTTTTTCCTGAATCAAATAAAATGTAGTTTTACCTCTATTTGGATAGATATTGCTAAGTGTGCCTTGAGTGTTTTGTCTGTGTCCAGTCATTATTTCTTGATGCTCTCACAGGTTCAACACCAGCAGACCTATCATCTACAAGGTGCCATTTCTGCCGCTGAAAGGAGAAGAGTAGTATTTGAGAAGTGCAAAATAGAGGAAGTTGCTACATAAGTGTGCATCTCATAGCACCTTTGGTGATCTCTTTCTTTTTTGTATCTTCCATTAAGGCCTCCCTGCTAGTTTCCAGTAGCCTGATCCTTCTACCAAGTGTGTAGTGTAATGTATGTATTTGTATGATTCTGAGAGTGGATGTGTGAAGGTCGATCTTTATTTTGGTGCATCACCTCTTTTAAAGTAGACTTGTTTTTCCTGCATCCTCTTTCTCCCTTTTCATCCCCCCTTTTATTATATATATATATGTGTGTGTTTTGTACTTGCTAGAAAAAATATGATGCATCGAAGGGAGCTAGCCCTTATCTAGAGACTCTCTTCTCCAGCTTCGCCAGTCCCACAGGCGAGAGGAGAGTTTCCATGTTTTGAAGAGAAGGCATGAGCTAGGCCTCCTTGCCCTGGGTACAATCTCCAATGTCAATAGTTCTGGCACGCCCAGTGGGACTCAAGTTTTCAATGCAGTAAAGTTTTAGGATTGATGTTGGTCCTGTTATAGCAAATCAAATCTTCAGCATCTAGCGACTCTGAGTTGAATCTGCTGGTTAAGCACAGCCTGGTGCCATCAAAAATCTACTTTCTTTATGTATAAACCCTTTGCCCAAAATCATGGGCCTTATATTCCTTCATATTACCATGATCAGACTCAGCCTCTTTATGGCGTCCCCTCAAGCAGCTCTCCTAGTTGCCCTACAACGATAAGGGAAATGGCGTTGGAATTTGAGAGGTAGATAATGGAGATCAACAGAGAGGAGGAACAGTATAGATATCAGTAGGAGCTGATGTATAAAGAGGAGTGTTTGTTTAGGCAAGCATAGGCTTCATAATTTATGAAGGAGGAGGAAACAAAATAGAGAAATCCATTTATCCAAGGCAGTCAGCCTTGCGCACCCCTTCCTAATCCAAAGAAAGCACCTTCTTTTACACCAAATCCTTTTTATGAGATAACACTCACCCACTCCAACTCATCTGACGCATCTGCTCTCAATCCCTTGTGCCTGGCTTTCCAATATCAAAGGGCATCAGAGCAACCCCCCATGGAGACCAATCTTCCCAATTCTTTATATTGTGCATCTTCCGTTGGGGGGAGTACCACCAACCAGCATGTCCCTCTTCTAGAGACTCTTTTAGCACATTGACAGTCTCTTCCTTGCATTTCCCAACCTCCCCAAGTCCTTCAGCATAATGTGTAGATTCTGAGTTGGTTGAAGGAATGCCAGGAACTAGCTTTGAGCTTTGGAGAGGATCATGCTGGTGACCTCCAAGAAAGACTCTTTTAGGACAACTTAGCCAAGCAAATTGAAGATTTAGAGGCTAGGATGAAGGTACTTCTTGAAAGAGAGTCAAAACTTTTGGACCTTGTGGAGGAGCCTCAGGACCTTATGGAAAATAAAGTTGCTACCTATTTGTAGGAGTAGAATTCTAATTCAAAGATCCTAAACTGGGGGAAAATAGTTAAATCATGGGGTAGAATAGAAGAAGAAAAGCAAGGTTTTTCTCAAAACCTTGAAGAAGCTGAAGCTGCACCTGCTCATGATAATGTTGGAGACCTCTAGGAAAATCTTTTCCAAGAAGACCTAGCCAGGAGAATTGTAGAGTTGGAGTCTAGAGAGAAATTCCTCATCCAATGTGTGATGGATGGTTCAGACCAAACAACACATTCCATGTCTGAACACACCCCACCTACATATTTCCAAGAGAGTTATCAGGCCACACTTGATATTGATGAAGTGCTGACCAAGTGGAAGGGGGAGAATCATTTGATTCTAGCTCAAGGACTGCCTCCTCTTCCACATGTTTTCTCCACTTTGCCCCTTCTCAAGGAAGAACCTATTTTTCAAGAGGCAGGTGAGGAGCAAAAGATCCAATCTACAGTCCTCCAAGAGGCTATCATGAGCAACAACAAAGAATAAATCATCATTAACACTCCTTGTGAAGACCTTATCAGTAGTGGAGAAGATGCAGGTCTTGCATATATGCAGATGTTCCAGTAATACGAGGAGAAACAAATGCATGATGAGCTCTCTTCCCCTTTGTTTGATGAACTTCCTTGCTATTTTGATGATGAGGATGACTATGTTGAGGAGCCTGAGTTGGAGGAAAGAAAGGAGAGTTATGTCTTCCTGGAGGAACACCTTGAAGAAGAGAGTTTTGAAGAAAGAGGTGATGTTCTATGGGATGAGCAATCATTTTGTGAGTCCATTTCAGACATCAAAGCAGTCACCCTTCTTCAAGAAGGCCAAAGGGAAGTAGATGATGAGTCTGATAGGATTTTTAATTAGATAGAAGGAAATAAGTCAGACCATGATACGTTGTAGAGGGAATATGTAGACCAAAGGGCTAATGGTGATAAGCCATCAGCCATATATTTCTTGGTGAAGAGCACCAATTCGAAGGACTAGCATTCAACAGGCTTCTAAGGACAAACAGATTACATATATGTCAGAGGCATGTTCAATTTTGATCCACTCAAATTTCAGCCAACTTAGGTGACCGGCAAGAAGAGCAAGTCACCAACTCTCATTTTCATTCAGCTACTTGCCTGCCACCATAAGTCTTCTCGCCAGGAAGGGGACTTAAGAAGTTTTCCTTTCGATCCAGGAGGGAGGCAAACATTCCTAGTTAGCTGTATATAATAGTTTGTTTTTAGTTTCTTTCCCACTTTCCCTAAGTGCAGTTGCACAGGTAATGTTTTTAGTCTTGTGTGTTTCCCTTTGCTTGGGGGTAAAAGGCTTCATATTTGATTCTCAAATCTTTCAGGCTATTGTTAATTCTTTCATGGCTGCATCTGACTCCGCACCTAATGGATTTTAAGAAAACTAGTTCTAAGCATAGCAGGCATGCTTCCCATGTGAGTCACCATCTATTGACTAATTTTTGCCCCTAGCAAAATTGTGGTCAACTTCTTTCCCCCTGCGCTTCAAAACCAGTCATTTTTGGGTTTGCACTTTCATGTTCTGGGTTCAACGTACTTGGTTCAGGACATAAGTTCAACCGAACAGTTCTAAAGAAGAAGTTCAATGGATGGTTCAGTCTCTTGGTTCAAAGTGGCTTGTTTAAATTGGTTTAAGAGTTTGTCGGCGTTCAATGGTTGAACCTTTGAACCATTTTGGTTCAATGGTTTTGGTTCAAAGGACGCACTTCAAAGGAAAAGACCTGATGACTTTTGACATGGGCGGTGACGTCTCAAAGGCCATCAAATTTAATGCAATGAACTAGCTATTTTTTTTTTCAACTCTTTAAGCGTCAAGCATGGAAAAGCCCAAAGAATGCAGTGATCTACTTAAGTATTCACCCCAAGGGGCCAAAGAGCAAGAAAGACAAAATTGAGAAAAGACAAATTGACAAAGCAAGGAGGAATGACATGGCGTATAAGTGACAAGGTATTCCAAGTGGCAAAGTGTAGGCGATTTATTACCTGACAGTCCCCAAATGGCATAAATAATAAACAATGTAGACCGCACATTTTTAAAAGGGGACAAATTTCATCTATTGGCATAAAAGAGGTGCGACCCATGCTTCCACATTAAAGCTCAAATGCCAAAGTCAAATTTGGTGATTATACAGCATGGTTCCAGCAGGGTTCTTCTAGAATGATGACAACACAATAGTGTTTTCCTCTTTCCAATGGGATGCGATAGGCCAACTTGTCAAAAAGTGCCAAGTTTCTTTCTCTTTTCTTCTATATATTGTAACTTCTCATTTTTGAGAGGAATCGGTTCTTCCACTTTTGCAAAGGAGCAGCCCTGGCGAAATTTCACCTGAATCAAATAAAATGCAGTTTGTTACCTCCATTTTAGATAGATGTTTTCAGAGTATGCCTTGAATGTTTATCTGTGTCCAGTCATTGTTTCTTGATGCTCTCATAGGTTTAACACCAGTAGACCTATCATCTACAAGGCGTCATTTCTGTAACTAACAGGAGAAGAGTGAACATTTTAGAAGACCAGAATAGAGGAAGTTACTATAGTGTGCATTTCACAATGCCTCAGTGATTTTTTGTTTCCTATGTTTTCATGGAGGCCTCCCTGCCAGGTTTCAGTAGCCTGGTCCTTTTGCCAAATGTGTAGAGTATGTGTGCATTTGTCTGGTTTTGAGAGTGGATGTGTGAAGGTTGATCTTTATTTTGGTGCATCACCTCTTTAGAGTAGGCTTGTTTTTCCTACATTCTCTTTCTCCCTTATCATCCCCTCTTTTTATATCTATATATTTTATATACCTTTTAACTTTTGCTGCAAACAACATGATGCATCAAAGGGAGCTAACCCTTATCTAGAGACTCTCCCCTCTAGCTTCATTGGTCCCACAGGCGAGAGGGGAGTTTCCATGTTGTGAGAAGGTAGGAGCTAGGCCTCCTTGCCCTGGGTGCAATCTCCAGCGTCAACATCTACATGAGGCAATATTTTAAATGAAAATAAGATTCTTAAATCTATAGAATTTAGTTTAGATATGTCTTCAAATGAGATAAGAGAACTCAATCAATCTTTATTAGATGATGAAATTCAAAATTTAGAGCATTTAAGTAATGAATTTATAATGATTAATGAAACATATGGATAAATAAAATATAATGAAACATCCATTCATACTAAATCATATCTCCTAATAAAGAGGAATTTAATTCGCCTATAGGGTCTAATGTAGATAGTCAACCCTTTACTATCTCTAGTATGGTTGAAGTCATAACACCATCTAATTTAATACAAAATATAGCTCCTACACCCACACCTCCAAGGATAATAAGATGAACACCAACGTATTTGGTTGAAATAGATGAGAAAAAATTAGAACCTATAGAAGGTAAGATGTCAAAAAGATCATTTTAATGTCATGCCCAATGTGTATGGGACTATGCATATGAGAATAAAAACCATATAAAACAATGTCAGCTATTTGTTCAAATAATGAAAATGCAAAAAATGTACCTTGTGATGCATAATTTGAGGTTAAGAACATTCAACATGGAAGAAATAAATAGTACAATAGTAAAGAATCTATTTAATCCATTTAAAGCAACAAGCAATAAAAGTCGAAAAAAAAAATAGTAATGTGGCAAGACAATTAATAATAAAATCTATAGTGAGTCAACATATAAATTTTGAATTCTTAGTAAAACAAGTAAATCCTTGAACTTAAATAGAAAAACTCTAATAAATTCCATAAAAATAAGAACAAGGCTTGATGACCCTTCACTCACAGATTTTTGGGTGTTTAGTGGTATATTGCCATGAAAAGATAAGGTATTAGTTGAAGGAATAAGACATTTGATTGAAATTTTTTGGCACAAAAACACAAGGGTATAATCTAATATAAAAGATGTTAAAATAAGAAAAGGATCAAAAAACCATGAACCACATGCAAAACATTTCTTAAACATGACCTAAAAATAATTTTATAAAAAGTTTATTGAAAAAATTAATGGCCAATTGATAATTAGCCAAAGGTAATTTGAGATGTGCAAGCCTTTCTATGTTAAAATCAACTAAGCATGTACCACATGTTGTTTTAGGGTACATGTTGAATTTGTTATGCATTTTGATGTTTTTCATCATATACATTATACTTTACATACTGACAAGATTTTGCAGGAATGTATGGTGTCTTCCCCACCTAAGACATTAAGAGAATTAATCTAAGGTCTTTTCTATCAAAGACCTGAGGGACAATTTTTTTTCCAAAAAATGTTTAGATGGAACATGTAATAGTTGTGGTGGTTTTTCAAATTTAACAAGTTGTATATATGAATAAATTTCACATGAATTTAGAAAATAACTAGTTGATTATAAGAAATACAAATTTGTAAAGTATGTGTTAAAAAATGGAAAAGAGTCATCAATATGTGAATTGGTTACAACCAAAGTTTATATATCTAATTTCATGTTTAAATTCAATAAAAATATTATCTACCAGTATGTAAGATACACATAAAATCAAAATAGTTAGATAATCAATTCAAGGTATGCAAGGACAACTTCCCAGTTGCACCATTATTTTAGTTGTGGAATTTGCTGAGAACTACACACTACAATCATAGAATGAGGTTCAATCCCAATACTATAATTCAATTCAAGTTGGAATTTTTATTCATATTACATTCAAACATGCACTTAATATCACAGATGATAATAATTTTTTTTAAGGGAGTGCCACTTTTATATGAGCGATGATAGATCACATTCTTTAGATTTTGTCTAAGGTTTTTTTGAGATATTTTATATAAATATGAATGCAAGAGAAATCATGTTTGATACACACTACATTTGGTCAGATAATTATGTAGGGAAATTTAAGAATTCTTGAATGTTTTAATAGTTAAGTAGAATGCATAAGAATAATGACATTCAACATTTTTTGAGATTCTTTGAGGCTGGGCATGGAAAATGGGAACATGATGGTGTAGGTGCATGTGTAAAAATATCCCTTAAAAGAGAGAAGGCAAATCACAAGGATGGTGTTAATTTTATCAATACTGTAAGTATTGTGACTTGGTGTAACAAAAATATTTATCATGGATCAAATAAAAATTCTCATGTGTGAAGATTATTTTGGTTAATAGAGGAACAAAACAAGGCAATGTATGAATATTTCATTACATTACCTAGATCAAGTGTTTTCCACTCCATTCAAATCTCAAATTCAAGTTCATAGACTATTTATACTAGAGATATGACATGTTATTTTCCCCATGCATAGAATTTAATTGGAATGAATGTGATTCAAAATAATGCATTGATGAATGGTATTGTAGATCCATCTCATCTGTAAAAAGTAGTCATTCACCCCAAAAATTGATGGTTCATGAAATGGCATCATCAATTGACTTTGAACACATCTCAGATCTTGTGCAACTAGGTAAAATTTATAATTTAATTAAATATCTAACCTTAGTTAGATATTAGTGATATTTTTATTTTTTTGTAGATGTGCTTACAATTTGATTATAATTTAAATATAGGTCATGTTTTTGATGTTATTGCACCTGAAGATAATGATGAGGGAATAGACTACTACTTATGTCATTGTGTAGAGGCAAAAAAAAAACTATAAATGTTATGGATGGAGAAGAGTTAATTTATCCCACTAGATCTGTAGTGGTTACTAGAACTTGGCTTCATAGGTATTATCATAAAAAAAAAATAATTATTATTTGAGGACTATGAAACATACATGGTTTTGCTTCATTATTCAAACTTGGTTATTGCTACAAATATTCAAATGATCAAATATCATGGAAAACCTCACAATAGAAATCTGTGAAAAGTACATGAATTTGAGCATGAAGTGATTCTTGAAACACTTGAAAATGACGTTGATCCTGAAGGTACATTAGATTGAATTAGTAAGTTTATCTAGTGTTTCAAATTAATATAGTAAAGTTATTTGATTTTATGTATTTTAATTTTAAACTATTTTATCATTATGTGTTTGTTTCTATTTAAATATTTTTACTAACAATTTTAATGTAGGTTAGTGGCACCAGATGAGATTACACCTTCACATGGTTGGTGTTGTGAGTAGAGAATATTATCTTCTTGAAATGAAGAGAAGCCAAAAATTAATTCATATTAATGTTATCTACCTTAAGCAAACCAGTTTTCACCTTCTCTTTATTTATTATTTTAAGAAAACATGAAAATAGTCTTATCTATGTTATCTTATAGGATTTATCCATGCATGTGTAGGAGCTTATGATTGATCTCTATCCCTCATGGTTATCTTGTAGCATGAGACAAAAGTTCACTCATTTTACATACTTAGGGACGAGTGGATTCTCTTAAGGGATGTCTCTGATCAACTACAACCTTCACTCCTAGGAGCCAACTGAGACTAAACAATGGTCATTAAAATCTTAAAATTTATATTTTGATGTGTCTATATATATAGTTCATTTATTTGGCTAATGAGTCAAAATATACGACCCTTGCTGACCAATGTTTGGCCTATTCTTTGAGATTTGGTTGCATGAGAAACCTCAATGCTATCTTTGCTCTAGATCAAGTTGGAGATAATCCTCTTGGGTTATCTTAGAGTACTTGTTCATGCATGTGTAACAACTAATGGTTTGTATCTATCCCTCATGGTTCTCTTGCAATGCACGATGAAATTTTATTCATTTTGCACACTCAGGGATAAGTGGATTCTCTTAAGGGATGCCTCTGATCAATTGTAACCTTCACTCCCATGGGCTGATCAAGACTAGAAAATGGTTTTTATAGACTTAAAATAACTATCCCAATGTGTTCATATAGATGGTTCATTGATTGGGCAAATGAGTCAGAATATATGACCCTCATTGACTAACTTTTGGCTTATTCTAAGAGATTTGGTTGTAAGAGAAACCTCATTTCTGAGTCTCCTCTTGATTGACTTAGAGAGAATCCTCCTAAGATATATTATAAGACATGTCCTTATATGTGTAGGAGCTAATGGTTCATCTCTATCTCTCATAGTTATCCTACAACACATGACATAAGTTCAATCATTTTGTATATTTAAGGACAAATGGATTCTCTTAAGGGATGCCTCTGATCAACTATAAACTTCACTCTTGAGGGCTAACTGAGATAGGAAAATGGTTATTATATCCATACAATGCCTATCTTGATGTGTTTGCATCGATAGTTCATTTATTGGGCTAATGAGTTAGAATATATGGCCCTGTTGACCAAATTTTGTCTTGTTCCGATAAATTTGGATACAAGAGAAACCTCATTACCACATATCCTCCAAATTGAGTTAGAGATAATCCTCTTAGAATCTCTTAGAGAACTCATCCATTCATGTTTAGGAGTTGATATTTCATCTCTAGCCCTCATGGTTCTCCTACAACACACGATGAGAGTTCATTCATTTTGTACACTCAAAGATGAGTGGATTCTCTTAAAGGATGCCTCTGATTAAATGCAAACTTCACTCCTGGGGGATGAATAAGATTGGAAAATGATCATTCTATACTTAAAACACCTATCTAGATGTGTCCATGTAAATCGTTTTTTTTGGACTAATGAGTTAGAATATATGGCCCCTGTTGACCAACTTTTAGATTGTTCTAAGAGATTTAGCTATGATAGAAACCTCATTATCATGTCTCCTTTGGATCGAGTTAGAGATATTCCTCTTGGAATTTCTTATGTGAACCATCCATGCATGTGTAGGAGCTAATGATTCATTTATATCCCTCACAATTATCCTACAATGTGTAATAGAAATTAATCATTTTTTACACTCAGAGACGAGTGGATTCTTATAAGGGATGCCTCCAACCTTTTCTCTTGGGGGCCTATCGAGACTAGATATGTATATTCTAGCCTTAAAATACCTATCTAGATGTGTTTTTGTAGATGGTTCATTGATTGGGCTAAAAAGTTAGAATATATGGCCTTTATTGACTAACTTTTATCCTATTTTGAGAGATTAGGCTATGAGAGAAACCTCATTGATGAATCTCATTAAGATAGAGTTAGAGATAATACTCATGGGATATCTTAAAGTAAATATCCATGTATGTGAATGAGATGGTGGTTTATCTCTAGCCCTCATGGTTCTCTTGAAATGTGCAATGAAAGTTCACTCATTTTGCATACTCGAGGATGAGTGGCTTCTCTTAAGGGATGCCTTTGATCAACTATAAACTTCACTCTTGAGGGCCAAATGAGACTAGGCAATGATCATTCTAGCCTTAAAATGCCTATCCCAATGTGTCTATGCTGACTATTCATTTATTGGGCTAATGAGTGAGAATATACAACCCCTACTGACCAACTTTTAGCCTATTTTAAGAGATTTGGTTGTGAGAGAAACCTCATTGCCATGTCTCCTCTAGATTTAGTTAGAGATAATACTCATGGGCTCTCTTAGAGGGTTCATCAATGCATGTTTAAGAGTTGACAATTCATCTCTATCCCTCACGGTTATCCTCCAATGTGCAATGAAAGTTCATTCATTTTACACACTCAAGGATGAGTGGATTCTCTTAAGGGATGCCTCTGATCAACTATAACCTTCATTCTTGGGAGTCAACCAAGACTTGATAATAGACATTATATCCTTAAAGCACCTATCCAAAAGTGTTTACATAGATGCTTCATCTATTGGGCTAATGAGTCAGAATATATAGCCCCCACTAACCAATTTTTGGCCTATTCTGGGAGATTTAGCTACGAGAGAAACCTCATTATTGTGTTTCCTCTGGATTGAGTTAGAGATAATCCTCCTAGGATCTCTTAGAGGACTCGTATGTGCATGTGTAGGAGCTAACCATTCATCTTTAGTCCTCACAGTTCTCCTATAAAACACAATGAAAGTTCACTCATTTTGCACACTCAAGAATGAGTTGATTATCCAAAGGGATGACTCAGATCAACTACAACCTTCACTCTCAAGGGTCAACTAGGATTAGATAATGATTTTTCTACCCTTAAAATTCTTATTTGGATGTGTATGCATAAATAGTTCATTGACTGGGCTAACAATTTAGAATATATGGCCTTTACTGACCAACTTTTGCCCTATTTTTAGAAATTTGGTTGTGAGAGAAACCTCATTATCACATCTCCTCTAGATTGAGTTAGAGATAATCCTCCTAGGTTCTCTTAGAGGACTTGTCTATGCATGTGTAGGATCTGATAGTTTGTCGCATGGTTCTATTGAAATGCATGATGGAAGTTTGCTCATTTTGTACACTTAGAGACGAGTGGATTCTCTTAAGGGATGCCTCTGACCAACTGCAACCTTCACTCTTGAGGGTTGATCAAGATTGAATAATAGATATTATAACATTAAAACTCTTATTTGGATGTGTTTACATAAATGGCTCATTGATTTGGATAACGAGTCAAAATATATGGCCTTCATTAAATAATTTTTGGCCCATTTTAAGACATTTGGCCATGAGAGAAACCTTATTGCTATGTCTTGTCCATCTCAAGTTAAATAAAATCTTACTTATTTTTATTAAAGTACTCATCTATGTGTTGACCATTTTTTACCCAACAGGCCAAAAAATCAGTCCCCTTCTGTCCCTGCTATACTAGGCCATTTCATTTTTTGGTTGCATAAGTTCATCGGCCTTGGTTCATGAATTGGTTCAATGCTTTGAATTGATTCAATGCCATTAGTTCAATGCCATCGGTTCATCGGTAGTTCAACCACTTGGTTCAATCAGCTTGGCATGCAGTGTTGAACCGTTGAACCAATTAAATAGTTGAACCATTTTTTGGTTCAACGAGTTGGTTCAATGGCTTAGTTCAAGGGTGTGTCCCAAAGGTAAAGGGGCAATGCTGGGTTTAGATATCCTTGTGAAGGGCAGGGAGTGTTTCAAAGGTAGTCATTGGGTTTTCAAGTGATGATAGGCATGAAAACATTGAATTTTACACCATGAAAGCCAAAGCACAGAAGGCACCAAGTGGCAACCATGGAAGACTTCAACATGCTTTTTAGGAGTAGTATAACATGCCACATGTCCCTTGTAGGGCTCGGTGGAAGATGAAAAGTGGAAACATACATATTTTTCTCTTGTTGGCTTCAAAGAATATTGTGGTGGGTCTGAATGAGTTGCTAAGAGCTATGCGGAGCATGCTAAGTGTCAGCATCCGCAAAGCACCAAAAAAGGGCTCAAAAGTTTTTTTAAGGCAGTTAAAGGCTCTGTAGAAGTAGCCACATGTCGCCTTCTACAGAAATCTAAAAAATACTTCCAAAGCCTCTAGGTTAAGTGGAAAGAGTAGGCAGAAGCGGCCACATGTTGACTTCCACCTGACTCTCAAAAGACCCTCTAAGGTAAGTGGATGCTACCACATCCCATTATCAGCTCAGTGAAAGCTGCCACGTGTCAACATTCACGTTTCAAAGTAATTTCTTAAGTGCCCAAGCAATGGACTATGACACGTGTCAAAAGCAGATGCACTCTCAGCAGAAAGAGCCAAAGGAGTAGCAGAAGGAGCTAGAGGAGGCAAAATAAGACAAGGAGCAGAATAGACAAAGCGATCTAAGTGGTGCGGGAAAGTGTCAACTCAAGGAGTTATTCCAGTGGTTGACACGATACCTACCATGTGATCATCAAGAGGCATAAATAGTGAATGATGTGACCCATTTTCTTCATTATGCATTGATGATCAGGCAAACGGTGTGGCTCATAATTCCAAATCCTGACAGGAGCTGACACAGCATTATCTTCAGGCAGCTTCCTCATCCCAATGCTCGAAAGGCACATGGGTCACTTGTAAAAAGGGTGCCAAAATGGTTTCTTTCTTCCTCTATAAATTGTAAGCTTCTCATTCGAGAAAAAAAATTGGCTCTCAGCCTTAAGGCAAAACTCAGCGCAAAAATCTCTCAGGCTTGTAAGGCAGAGCTCTGCCAAATTTTACCTTGAATCAAACTTAGCATTTTTACCTCCATTCTAAGTTTTGCATCTTTAGTATGTGTCTATGCATTTGATTCTGTGTTAAGTCATTTTCTTAATGCTTTTGTAGAATGATTGTAGCATGTCTGGTGCATTTTTGAGTTTCCTTTTATAGGTCTATTAGAAGTGTCCCTAGAGGAGTATAGGTGAAGTGATAGGCTACTGCAGTGTGTCTCAGAATGCCTCTAGTAGTTATTCCCTCTTTATATCTCCATGAACCCCTGACCCACTGATGCAGAAGGTTTTCTCACTTTAGTTGAAGTGTATAGGTGCTTCCTTTTGGTGAAAAGTGTATATTCAGGCTAGGTGGATCACATTTTTTGGTGTCTCACCTCTTTTCATTTTTTAGGTTAGGCTTTGTTTTCAACGTCTCTCTCTCTCTCTCTCTCTCTCTCTCTCTCTCTCTTTTCATCCCCCCTTTTTACATTTTATTTGTTAGTAGTAGGAGAAACCAGGGCCTAAATGATACATCAGAGGGAGCTAGCCCTTATCTAGAGACTCTCCCCTCTAGCTTCATTGGTCCCACAGGTGAGAGGGGAGTTTCCATTGTTACATGATGAAGACAGGAGCTCAGCCTCCTGCCAAGGGTGCAATCTTCTATGTCAACAATTTTTGGCACACCCGGTGGGACCAACTAGGACAAGTTGTGTCCAAAGAGTTGAAGAATTTTTGGTGTGTTTTTCAACCGACCAGCCTTTGAAGGCTTTTGCATCAACACCAATGGTGACTCTGAGTTGAATCTACTGGTTAAGCAGCCTAGTGCCATCAAAAATCACTTTTTGTATGTATAATTCCTTTGCACAAGATCATGGGCCTTGTTTTCCTTCATATGACTTTGATCAAACTCAAGATTTTCAGAGAATCGCCTCAAGCAGCTCTCCTAGTTGCCCTTCAACGATAAGGGAAATGGCCCTAGAATTTGAGAAGTAGATGATGGAGATTAACAGACTGGAGGAGCAGTACATATATCAACAAGAGTTGATGTATAAAGAGGAGTGTTTATTTAGGAAAGCACAAGCCTTGTAGTCTATGGAGGAGGAGGTAGCAAAATGGAGAAATCCATTTATTTAAGGTAGTCAGCCTTGCCCGCCCCCTCCTATCCTGAAGAAAGCCCCCTCTTATGCACCAAATTATTTATATTAGATAACACTTGCTCACTCTGGCTCATCTGATGCATTTGCTCTCAATCCCATGTGCTTAGCTTTCCAGCATCAAAGGGCATCAAAGCAACCCCCCATGGAGATCAATCTTCTCAATTCTTTATATTATGAATCTTCCATTGGGGGGAATACCACGAGCTAGCACATCCCTCTTCCAGAGAATCTTTTGGTACATCAACAGTCTCTTCCTATCATTCCTCAACCTCCCCAAATCTTTCAGCATGATGTGAAAATTCCTAGTTGGAGGAAGGAATGCCAGGAACCAACCTAGAGCCTTGAAGAGGATGATGTTGGTGACCTCCAAGAAAGACTCTTTTAAGACAACCTAGCCAAACAAATTGAAGATTTAGAGGCTAGGATGAGTTTGCTTCATGAAAGAGAGATAAAACTTCTAGACCTTGTAGAGGAGCCCCAAGACCTTGGAGAAAACAAAGTTGTTGCCTGTTCACAAGAGCAAAATTCCAATTTTGAGATCCTAAACTGGGAAAGATAGTAGAATCATGGGGCAGGAAGGGGGAGAAGCAATGTTTTTTTTAAAACCTTGAAGAAGCTGAGGCTGCTCCTACTCATGATGATGCTGGTGACCTCTAGGAAAGGCTTTTCCAAGAAGATCTAGCTAGGAGAATTGCAGAGTTGGAATCTAAAGAGAGACTCCTCAGCCAGTGTGTGATGGATGGTTCAGACCCAACGACACATTCCATGTCTAAACACACCCCACTTACACATTTCAAAGAGAAATATCAAGCCACACCCGATATAGATGAAGTGCTGACCAAGTGGAAGGAGAAGAATCATTTGATTCTAGCTCAAGCACTGCCTCCTCTTCCACACACTTTTCCCACTTCACCCCTTCTCAAGGAGGAACCTATTTTGAAAGGGGCAGGTGAGGAGCAGAAGATCTAATCTGCATTTTTCTAGGGGGCTATCATGAGTGACAACAAAGAAAAAATCATCATTGAGGCTTTTTGTGAAGGCATCATCAGCAATGGAGAAGACGCAGGTCTTGCATACATGTGGATGTTCTAGAAATATGAGGAGGAACAAAAGCATGGTGAGCTCTCTTCCCCCTTGTTAGATGAACTTCCTTGTTGCTTCGATGAGGAGGATGACTATGCTGAGGAGATAGATTTGGAGGAGGATTAGGAGGATACCTTTGAACATCTAGAGATCCTGATCATCAAGGAGGAAAAGGAGAGGTCTGTCTTCCTGGAGGAAGGCCTTGAAGAAGAAAGATTCAAACAAAGAGGCGATGTTCTGTGGGATGAGCAATCATTTTGTGAGTCCATTTCAAACATCACCATAGTCACCCTTCTTCAAGAAGGCCAAAAGGAAGCAGAGGATGAGTCTGATAGAGTCTTCAATGAGGTAGAAGGAAACAAGTCAGATCGTGATGCATTGCAGAGGGACAGTGCAGATCAAAAGGCTAACAGTGATGAGCCAGTAACCACTAATTTCTTGGTGAAGAGCACTAGTATGAAGGACCATAATTCAACAAGCTTCCATGAATATATAGAGTACATATATGTTGGAAGCATGTTTGAATCTGATCCACTCAGGTACTGACCAATCCAAGTGACAGCCAAGAGGAGCAGGTCACCAACTCTCTTTTTCATTCAACTACTTGCCTAGCACCATAAGTCTTCTTGCCAGGAAGGGGACTTAAGAAGTTTTCCCTTTGATCAAGGAGGGAGGCAAGCATTCTTGGTTAGCTGTATATAGTAGTTTTCTTTCAGTTTCTTTCCTGCTTTCCCTAAGTGCAGTTTGCACGTGTAGTGTTTTTAGCCTTGTGTGTTTATCTTTGTTTGTGGGGTAAAAGCTTCATGTTTGATTCTTGGATCTTTTGGGGCCGTTGTTGATATTTGTTCAAGTTGCATTTGACTCCATGCCCAATGGACTAGATTGCAAGGCAACTGGTCTTTAAGCATATCAGGCATGCTTCCCCTGGGAGTCACTAATTTGTTGACCATTTTTTGCCCAACAGGTCAAAAAATCAGTCCCCTTCTGTCCCTGGTGTGCTAGGCCATGTCTTTTTTTGGTTGTATAAGGTCATCAGCCTTGGTTCATGAACTGGTTTAATACTTTGAATTGATTCAATTCCATCAGTTCATCGACAATTCAACCACTTGGTTCAATCGGCTCGGTGCACAGTGTTGAACCGTTGAACTAATTGAACCGTTGAACCAATTTTTGGTTCAATGAGTTGGTTCAACAACTTAGTTTAAGGGTGTGTCCCAAAGCCAAAGGGGCAATTCTAGGTTCAAATGCCCTTGTGAAGGGTAGGGAGCATTTCAAAAGCAGCTGTTGGGTTTTCAAGCGATGACAAGCGCGTGAACGTCAAATTTTACACCATGAAAGCCAAAGCACAGAAAGCACCAAGTGGCAACCACAGAAGACTTCAACATGATTTTTAAGAGCAACAGAATGTGCCACATGTCCCCTACAGGGCTTGGTAGAAGTTGACAAGTGTCAACATCCATAGTTTTCTCCTGTTGGCTTCAAAGAAGATTGTGGTGGGTCTGAATGAGTTGCTAAGAGCTATGTGGAGCATGCCAAGTGTTAGCATCCACGAAGTACCAGAGAAGGGCCTGAAAGTTTTTATAAGGCAACTAAAGGCTCTGTGGAAGTGGCCACATGTTGCATTTCATAGAAATCTCAAAAATACTTCCAAAGCCTCTAGGTTAAGCAGAAAGAGTAGGTGGAAGTGGCCACGTGTCGACTTTTTCTTGACTCTCAAAAGACCCTCTAAGGTAAGCAGATGCTGCCATGTCCCATTATCAGCTCGACAGAAGCTGCCACATTTCAACGTCTTCATTTCAAAGTGTTTTCTAAGTGCCCAAGTAGCAGACTATGACACATGTCAAAAGTGGATGCACTCTCAACAGAAAGAGCCAAAGGAGTAGCAGAAGGAGCCAGAGGAGGCAAAGAAGATAAGGAGCAAAATAGACAAAGCGATCTAAGTGGCACGAGAAAGTGTTGACTCAAAGAGTTATTGTAGTGGTTGACACAGTACCTACCATGTGATCATCAAGAGGCATAAACAGTGAATGATGCAACCCATTTTCTTCATTATGCATTGATGAGCAGGTAGACGGTGCGGCTCATAATTTTGAATCCTGACAGGAGTCGACACAACATTATCTTCAGGTAGCTTCCTCATCCCAATGCTCAAAAGGCACATGAGTCACTTGTAAAAAGGGTGCTAAAATGGTCTCTTTCTTCCTCTATAAATTATAAACTTCTCATTCGAGAAAAAAAATTAGCTCTCAGCCTTAAGGCAAAACTCAGCCCAAAAATCTCTCAGGCTTGTAAGGTAGAGCTCTGCTAGATTTTACCTTGAATTGAACTTAGCATTTTTACCTCCATTTCAAGTTTTGCATCTTTAGTATGTGTCTATGCATTTGATTCTGTGTTAAGTCATTTTCTTAATGCTTTTGTAGAATGATTGTAGCATGTCTGGTGCATTTTTGAGTTTCCTTTTACAGGTCTATTAGAAGTGTCCCTAGAGGAGTATAGGTGAAGTGGATAGGCTACTGCAGTGTGTCTCATAATTCCTCTAGTAGTTATCACCTCTTTATATCTCCATAAACCCCTAACCCACTGATTCAGAAGGTTTTCTCACTTTAGATGAAGTGTATAGGTGCTTCCTTTTGGTGAAAAGTGTATATTCAGGCTGGGTGGAACACATTTTCTAGTGTCTCACCTCTTTTCATTTTTTAGGTTAGGCTTTGTTTTCGTCATCTCCTCTCTCTCTCTCTCTCTCTCTCTATCTCTCTCTCTCTCTCTCTCTCTCTCTCTCTCTCTCTCTCTCTCTCTCTCTCTCTCTCTCTCTCTCTCTCTCTCTCTCTCTCTCTCTCTCTCTCTCTCTCTCTCTCTCTCTCTCTCTTTTCATCCCCCCCTTTTTACATTTTATTTGTTAGCAGTAGGAGAAACCAGGGCCTAAATGATACATTAGAGGGAGCTAGCCCTTATCTAGAGACTCTCCCCTCCAACTTCGCCAGTCCCACAGGTGAGAGGGGAGTTTCCATTATTGCGTGAATAAGGCAGGAGCTCGGCCTCTTACAAAGGGTTCAATCTTCTACGTCAACACTATGTATGTAGGATATGATGGTTTGTCTCTATCCCTCATGGTTTTCTTACAACACACGATGAAAGTCCGCTCATTTTTCACACTCTGGGACGATTGAATTATCTTTAAGGATGATTTCAAGAAAATTTAACCTTAAATCCTAGGGCTAGAACAAGATCAAACAATGGTTTTTCTAGATTTAAAATTATTATCTATAGATGTTCACATATATAGGTCATCGATTGGGCTAATAATTTAGAATATTTAGGTCCCACTAACCAAATTTTAGCCTAATTTATGAGATTTGGCCATGAGATAAACCTCATTTCCACATCTCATCCATCTTGTTTTATATAAAATACTCCTAAGATTTCTTAGAGGACTCATCTATGCACATGTAGGAGATGACGTCTCATCTCTATCCTTCACAATTATCCTACAACATGCGATAGAATTTTGCTCATTTTACACACTTAAGGATGAGTGTATTTTCTTAATAGATGCCTATGACCAACTAAAAAATTCACTCCTAGATGTTGACTAAGATTGAAAAATAGTTTGTCTATCCTTAAAATTCCTATTTGAATGTGTCCACATAGATAATTAATTGATTGGGATAGCGAGTTAGAATATATGACCCCCATTGACCAACTTTTGTCCCTTTAAGAGATTTGGCTATGAGAGACACCTCATTAATGTGTCTCATCCATATTGAGTTATACAAAATCCTCCCATGATTTCCTAGAGGACTCATTTGTGCACATATAAGAGCTTATTTTTCTCTCTCCTACAATGCATAATATAAGTTTGCTCATTTTGCACACTCAAAGATAAGTGAATTCTCTTAAGGAACGCCTTTGAAAAAATGCAACCTTCTCTCTTGGGGCCTGAATGATACTAAAAAATGGATGTTATAGCCTTAAAATTCCTATCTGGATGTGTCCACATAGATGGTTCATCGATTGGGCTAATAAGTCAGAATATATGGCCCACATTGGTCAAATTTTAGCCCGTTCTAAAAGATTTGGTCGTGAAAGAGTCATGATTTTTGCATTTTGTCCATCTCAAGTTAGAGAAAATCCTCTTGATATTTATTATAGTACATTATTGTGCACACCTAAGAGTTGACATCTCATCTCTATCCCTTATAGTTCTTCTACAATGGATGATGAAAGTTCACTCATTTTGCACACTTAAGGACGAGTCAATTATCTTAAGGGATGCCTCTGAACAACTGAAACCTTTGATCCTATGGCCTAATAAAGATTAAAAAATGAATATTATAGCCTTAAAACACTTATCTATATGTATATGTGTCCACATAAATTGTTCATCAATTGGGCTAACGAGTCAGAATATACGACCCTCACTAACTAACATTTGGCCCATTTTGAGATATTTGGTCATGAGAGAAACCTCATTTCCATGTCGCATCCATCTTAAGTTAGATAAAATACACTTTATATTTATTATATGACTCATCCATGAATGTGTAGGATCTAACATTTTATCTCTAGCCCTAACAACTCTCTTGCAATGTGTGATGAATGTTTGTCATTTTGCACACTCAAGGACGAGTGAATTTTCTTAAGGGATGCCTTTGACCAATTATAACCTTCATTCCTAGGGCTCGAATGAGACTAGAAAATGGTTTTTTAATCCTTAAAACACCCATCTAGACATGTATACATAGACAATTCATTGATTGGGCTAACAAGTTAGAATATACAATCCCATTGACCAAATTTTGTCCTGTTCTAAGATATTTGACTATGAGAGAAACCTCATTATCACAGCTCATCCATATCAATTTAGATAAAATATTTTTAGGTTTTATTAGAGTACTCTTCCATTCATGTGAAGGGGCTAACGAATCATCTCTAGCCCTCATGGTTATGCTACAAAGTGCAATGAAAATTTGCTAATTTTGCACACTCAAGGATGAGTGAATTATCTTAAGGGATGCCTTTGACCAATTTCAAATTTCACTCCTAAGGCCCAAATGAGACCAAAAATGGTCATTCTATCCATAAAATTCCTATCTAGATGTGTCCATTTAGATGGTTCATAGATTGGGCTAAATAGTCAAAATATACGACCTCTGATGACTAACTTTTGGCCTATTCTGAGAGATTTGGTCATGAGAAAAACATCATTACCACATCTCATCCATATAGAGTTAAATAAAATTCTCCCATGATTTATTATAAGACTTGTATATGCATGTATAGGGGCTGACGACTAGTCTCTATCCCTCATGATTAGCCTAAAATGCACAATCAAAGTTGGAGGAGGATCCAATGGCTCATCTAAAGCTTTGAACTACCTGAAACATGAAAGGTAAGGTGTATAGGTATTACAAACAAATTGAATCCATTATAAGCTATTTATTTCCCAAAAACACTATATAGACCATGATGGATGATGCTCTTGCATCTCTTGATGACCTTTGGTACTTCTTACTCTTTCACTTTGAACACACTCTTGAACTAGGTCTAAATTTGATTGAGTTTCAGTCAGACTATTTTTTAATTCTCAAATATATTATCAATATGTATGGCTTTTTTAAGTATGTAAGATTATATTATTGATTTCAAATGAGTAATAAACCAATTTAAATTGTTGATTTCTTAAGAGATTAGGTCCAAAATTCTAAAACCCTGTTTTAGGATTTTAGGCCTAATAAATCACTCAACAAGTCAAGATATTATTTGAAACCAATTTGAACACTTGCCTTAATAAACCTATAATCTACATACCAAAATTTATGTATTTTCACTATCTATAAATAAAAGTAAAGGTTTTTTTTTATACATGAAACCCTGTTTTACACCTAGTAGGCCTAATGGCTACTAATAGGTCAAAACACAAAATAATCCTTTCCAAATGTAAAGAACACCCCTAAGAAGTCTGTATAGGCATACAAAATGTGATCCAAACTTTATTTCACCTTTCTAGACTCGGATTTGAAAATTTTGAGGCAAAATTTAGTTCTTGCTATCAAGCACTAAGATATCAGGGTTTTCATAAACTCAATCAGTCATAAATGTTGTTATTTGTTATCATTTAATCTAAAACCACTTTTATCTTCAATATAGTTAGAATTATTTATATACATAAATAACACCATTATAAATTTATTAGATGCTTAATAATTTGTAAAGCATTACAATTTATCCACAACCTTACATATTCATATTAGAAAATTCAAATTGAACTTTTGGTGGGAAATACCAAAGTACCATATAAGATCTATATTTCACTCTTTGAAGGCCAAATAATACCTATTATTGATTAAATTCAAGCTATAGGACCTCTAAGACACTTAAACAAAGACCTTATTACATGTTGGTAGGAAGCTCCTGCATCATCACTAAACCTCCTAATAACTATGATCCAATACAAATTATAATATTTCCATCCCACAAACTAATCAGAAGTGCACTTGCATCATTATTATAAATTAATATTTAATTAAATTTAAATGAAATAAGTAAATAGTAAATTTTTCCTACATCACTATACCTCTTAACAATAATGACCGAGTACAACTTATAATATTTACGTCCCTAAAATTGATCACAAGTCTACTTACATCACAATTGCAAATTGATATGTAATTAAATGTAAATGAAATAAGTAATAGTAAATTGCTCATGCATCACTAGACCTCCTAACAACTATGATCAAGCATAATTTATAATATTTACATGTCCATGAAATTGATTTCAAGTCCACTTATATCACAATTGTAAAGTGATATGTAATTAAATGCAAATGAAACAAGTAAATAGTAAATATCACATGTAAATGTAAAATATTTATAATGATGAAGCACCTAACTTAGAGAATAATGTGATTTTTTTAACCCCATATGAATTAATAATAATCATTAGCAAATAAAATGTGTAAACATTAAATGATCAAAATAGAAAATGTGCATAGGTAAAGGAATCATATTGTCGAATAGTATATATGTGATACATGCAAAGTTCTATGTCATAGTTTAACATAAATAATATAACATATATCAAAAATAAATATAGAACATAACTTGCACATAAATAAAATGTGCCATATAGGCATACAATGTGGGCCATATTAGCATATAAAATTGATTGTGCCTACAACTAGACCCCTAACACAACAACTAGCTCTCCTGCTCATTAGCTCCAAATAAATTGCACTTTGTTGGCATAGACATAGATTTAGGGGTGTTAGATGCCTCAATACGAGGAGAGACTCTCCTCTTATCATGTGAGTCATCCATTATTTCATTAACAACTACTAAAAATTGTTGTGACTGCACACCATATGAAATATAAAAATTAATGCATTAAAACTATATATTGAAAATTTGATAAATTTTTCAAGAATAAAATTTTGTAAAATGATTCTACACTCATTGTATTCCATATAAATGGTTTTCTAGGGCTACAAGACCACATATACACCCATGATAGGGAATATTATGGAGCATACATATATCATTATATCTAGATGTGCATACTATATGAAACTAAAAATGCATCATGTCTATAAATCAATCCTAACTCAAAGAAGATAGATCATACAATACACTTTCGATTAGGGATACATTAGATAATCAGGAACATGACTAATATGGGGATCTGCTAGACCCAATTAGGGGATCTCTTATCATAATTCACTATGTTAGGGAGGGTTCTAAAGCCTCCAATCAAGCACAATCATGAAATAATCCTAAGGGGTTCCTTGTTTTGATATCTCATTAAACTAATAACAAGTAAAGTAAATCTATTCTAGTGTTCACCAACCTTGTGGCATAATATGAGGGTCTAGTAAACAAATAAAAAAATCATAGGAAAATCTAAATTAAGCTATGCATGATCAAGACCCTAATACACAAAATAAGAAGAGTAATATTATTCAAAGCCAATACTTATGTTACTCCTATCTACTAAAGAGAGGAGAAAAGGTAGAGAATACTTACCTGAATGATGAACCCATCGAGACTCAATCTCTCCCTTGGCCAAAGGGGCTTTGAAAAAGTTTATTGTGGTTTGTAAGGATCACTAAGAAAGGCCAAAACATCCAAATTTTTTCTACAAGACTAGGTTATCCAAGTAGAAACCCTAAGTTAAGACTCCTCAAGTAGAATGGTGGAAGAGCATATTGTAAAGAAGTGCAAATGAATAATAACTCTTGATTGATATTTTTAATAATGATCAAGTGATCTTTAATAAATAGGAGGATTTAACCCTAAGCCCTTCTAAAAGTTTCAGTAGATAGGTTCAACCTAGTTGACCTAGTATAATTAAGGACACAAATCCATTAGTTCATGGATTAGGTCAGTCAAAAGCTGACTTAGATCATAAATGAATTTTACCTAAAACTATAAAGGGTCGACCCAATCGACCTAGTATATCTGACTATAAAAATGGGAATAAGGTGAGAAAAATAAATTTCAAATAAGATTTAGAAGAAGATATGGCATGAGGCTTAGGAGGTAAGGTATATTTTTAAGGAATAGATGTGGTTGGAGGTTCAGAAGGAGAAAGTGGTTCCTCAGGGGATTTAAAAGTGAGATTAGTGGTGGTAGTATATTTAAGAAGTTGTTCTTCTAAGGATAGATTCTTAGTTTTGGTAATAAGATCTTTATGAGCCACCTTGTGATGATAGTTGACCTTGGTAGTGTTAACATATTGGGAATTATTATAATATTTATCATAATTGACATCAATGACATAAGTATTGGCTTCGAATAATATTAATCTTCATAGCAATGTTGATAATAAGGTATCATACTTACTAGATTTTAATAACATTACTCTTCTTATTCTATGTATTAGGCTCTTGATCGTAAATAACATAATTGAGATTATCCTATGTATGTTTTATTTGTTTAATAACTCTTCATATTGTGCCACAAGATCTGGTGAGCACTAGATTAGATTTAATTTAATTATTATTAGTTTAGTGATATATCAAAACATAGGACCCCTTTCAGGTTATTGTGTGATTGTGCTTGATTGGAGGCTTCAAAACCCTCCATAGCATAGTTTATTGTGATAAGAGATCCCCTAATTGGGTCTAGAAGATCCCCATCTTGGTCATGTTCCTGATTATCTAATGTATCCCCAATCAAAAGTGTATGGTATGATCTATCTTCTCTGAATTAGGATTGATTTATAGACATGATGTATTTTTGATTTTATACACATACAATTATTTAAATATGACATAAAATATCATTGCTTAAAGCTAAAAACAATTTTACTATGTGTTCTCACTAGTCTCCATCCCTAAATCATGTCTTGCTGTGGAGATAATGGATTCTCCAATGTAACCGCAACATCAATGAAACCTTATTCTCATCCATGAGGGGTGCCCACAACATCCCTCATCATCTATAAAACCAATAAATGAATAATGTGTGAATCCAATGAAGATGAAAAAATCTATAACTATAATATATATCTTAAAAAATAGTTTTTGGTTCAAAGGATAATAAACATGTACATGAATAAATATGTAATTTAAAAGTTTACAAATCTGTGTATAGGGTACACTTATGTTAATTACAACCTCTACAATAGATTTAAAGCCTATTGAGCTACCCAAAATATCACCAATCATCTATACAAGCAACAAATAACTAGTTTAGTAAAATAAATTAGTCAATTAAGTAAAAACATACTAAAAAATAAACTTAATATTATTTAACAAATCATAATTAAAATTAAACATGTGTATCAATATAGATGGTGAAGTTGATAACTCCTACACAACATGATGATGTATCTTAATAGGAGTAAGTGAAGCTAGTACATTTGGTATAGTGTCTGGAATGCTAGTGTCACATGCTACTGAAGCATTTACATGTGGCATATGTTTGGCATGTTAGTGTTATGCACTGCTAAAGCATCTATAGGTGGAATACACTCTGGCATGCTAGTGTCATTAAATGTACTCTTTGTATATAGCACTTGAATAGGATGTCTTATACACTTCCTCCCATATGATGTGAAATGATGCATAAGAACTGTAACATGGGTAGGTGGAGGGACACTATCACCTATACCAACACCACTATCGCTACTACCACCAACACCACCACTACCACTATCACCACTTGTAAGTTGAGTAAAAGTATTCAATTTATGCATACCATGATCAATAATAACTTTTTTTAGACTCATAACTACCTCAAGGGTGTCCATCTGTACATTACAATGCAAATTTTTAGGAATAAAGGCATGTGATATTGTCATTCTATTTCTCTGATCTCAGTTATGATGGTTTTAGTTTTGCCTAGCACCAGGTGTATCAAATGAGGACCCACCTCCCCTACCTTGGGAGGCCTTCATGTCAAAATAGTTTGGAATTTCTTGAAACACAAACTCATAATATAATTTTATCAAAAAGTATAATGAAACCTCATTATTTTTGCATGGAGGCTCATCAAACACCATCCACCACCTATCCTAAAAGTTATTTTTCATCTCCTCGTGAAAACACCAATCAATATTAATATGTTTGAAATTCATTGGTGGAGGTTGGTTGGTTCCAAGATTAACAAAAAAAGTGTACATAGCTTCTTTTGTTATTTTTTCCTTGACATATTCATATGACAGTTTCTCGAAATAAAATTAATTCATGGCCTCTCTTCGATGCAACATTGCATCAAGTTGTGAAGTTACATTTCCCACTTCATTATAAATAGTCTCTAGTGTATTGGCAAGTGAAATATGTGCACTACCAGCTGAAGTGTGACACAAACCATTGATGATTATTTATAATTATTGACATTTTGAATTGTATTATTCATTTAATTGAACTTTTTTTTGGTGAAAAATCAAACTATTCAGAGTTTTGTCTAACATTTTCTTTATGTAATAGATCCATCAAAATTGTGTATCTAAATTTAAATAGAAATACATGTTTTTTTAGGCAATGCAAGAGAATCTAATACAAGCCTAAATTCAAAACCCTACTTGAATAAATAAATATAAATATAAATGAAAAAAATAAAATCTAAAAATCAACATACTTGGCATGTAGATACCCAAATACCGAATCCTATTGGTAGGATGCAAGTCTAAATTATGTACATGAATCTGAATTTGAATAATGAAGAGAGGACAAAGACCAAAATTCCAAGGCCATGGTTTCACTTTGTAGAAAAATAAAATGAAAACAAGCAATGCCATACACCCTTTATGCCTTGGGAAGAGCATACACCCTTTACAAAGGGTGTACTCCTTTTGATTTCTAAAGGATGTATGCCATTTGTAAATCACAAAGGGCATATGTCCTTGAGGCTAAGGCATAAGACTGAGCCTCAAATTTTTTTTAAAAAGGGCATACTCCCTTTGTAAAAAAATTGAAAGTTGGGGGAATGTCATACTTTTTGTTCCCTAACTTTATGCATCAACCCATTTTATGTTTCCTTTATGTGCATGTATGTTTGTATTATTCCCCGTGAGTTTGTTATTATGCATAGTTTTAGTTCTAGTTTTTAATTTATTGTGAATCTTTGCATGATTATTTTTTGAATTTACCTATTTGGTTTAGTGCCAATTCAAAATATCCACATAAATAATGTAGAGATGAAGTCTCATAAATTTTTATGCATAATATTGTGTTATCTAATGTAGGATTTTTGTGTGCAACAACATTGAAAATAAGAGGATCATTATACAAAAAGTCCTTTGTACAGTGTATTTTTTCTTGTAGTGGGTTATTTAGATGATTTTTTTTAGTAGGTGAGTCTTGTTCTTATATAAACACCCCCTACACTTGATCCAACTAGTTAGAAAACTTAAAGTTGTAAATCATAGCATAGATCTAAGGATCTAGTGTAATACACCTCATTTGAGATTGTTATTCTATTGTTAGTGTGTGTGAAAATTGTATTTATAGATGTTGAAATATAATAAAATAATAGTTTTGTTTTTAATTTCATTTTATTACATTATTCCTCTATGTAATTTTTTAGGTTGTGTGGTCTAAGGATTCTCTTCAGTGAGACCCCTAACCTTGAATGCATCACTTATCTTTTGGATTTAAAAATCCATATTAAATTAATTTTAAATTAGGAATGTTTATAAAATAAAAATTTCCATCAAGACATCCCCATAATGTTGTTATTTTATGGCCATCAGTATGCATGTATAAATTAATAAGGCCCAAAGCTCAACTATCAATACCAAGTGTGACATACACAACATGATGCATCATATATTCCCATGGGAAAATTATAGGAGAGGAAATCTTAAGGTAAATTAAAATACTCATATTTCCTCTACCATCCTCTTTACAGGTGGTTTAATTCACAAATTCACACTAAATACTCCTTAAATCATTTTGAAAAACAAATTCATAAACTTTAATAACTTATTGAAGGTAAACAATGTTAAAAGAAAAAAATCATTGACAAATATACCTAAGAGATAACTTTATCAAGGAATTTTTGAGGCCTTACACACTCCATGATATAATATTCATGAGGAGGAATCCTTCATATGCATTTATCCTTAGTTGTCACTATCTACTAGCATTGTAAATTGGTTATCTAAGAGAGTTTTCTAGTTTGGATGGATAAAGTCATGAGGAGAAATGTTTTCCATAATTTTATCCTCTTGGTGAGTTGTAACCACTAAAATATTGGATACAGGATCTCATATATGGTGGAGTAATCATTGATGATATTTGAACACTCAAGTTATTTCCTTGATTACAAAGAATTTATGAAGTTTGGCTCTGTGAGATAGGGATTTTTATAAGGATCACTTGACTCAACTTTATTAACATATTGTTGTGATTTGGGATTTTAAATAACCCTCCCACTTTATGGTTTTTGGATGTTGTCATAGAGTATTTACTATTGATAGTATTCCATCCATATTTTTCTCAGTTATTGTGAGCATCTCAGAAGTCTAATTGGGCGAGGATATAATAGTATCTTATGGATAAGAACTTTAAAATGGAAACAAGAATCAGGTAGGTTTATTTTTAATAATGAGGAAAATGGTAGGAACCCACTTGAATATTCATTTATTCTTTCGAGTCTTTTGTGAGATCCACCTCAACATAAACATGTTTGCATAAGTAAAACTTATAAAAACTATGAGAAATTAAATGCCTAAATATTAGAATATGGTATAAAAGACCTATAATGGAATTGAAAATATTGGTATCTCATCCCACATAGGGACTTTGAGATAGGCCTCCTCAAATACGTTGAAATATCGAATCTATTGTGGTAAAAACCTTTAATGTGCTATGTATGAACTAACAACTATAGTTTTTTAAGAGTATATGTACTTGTTACTAATATTTATAATAAAATTAAAAATCATTTAAAAGGTTATGAAATCAATAAATATTAATGTCATATGACTCCGAAGCATACTTAACCCATAAGGCAAGGGATTTCTTGGTTATTATTATTATTATCATACTAGTTGTAAAGATAAGCAATAACATCTACATTTAAGATAACATATATAATATGAGAGGGACCAATAATTTCATTATCTTGTTTCAAGATTTTGGAATAAACTTGTGCACTTAATTTAGTTTCATATTCCTTACCTTCTATAACAATTTTGCAATCAATTATTTTAGAACCATATAAATAGGCTAAACCATCCTACAGACATAATTGAATGTATAAATTAGTACAAAAAAAAACCCTAGCATATCATAAAATTATGGCTTGACATCCTATAAAGGTAATAAAATAAAGTATAAAACCATATTCATAAAAAAGAAAACACTAGTTACACTAATGAGGCATTCAAAAAACATAAATAAAATACATCAAATCAAACCAAAAAAACACACAAAGAAAAAGTAGAGGAGCACAAGGAGGACAACATGTGAAATAAAAATTACATAATATTAGAAAAGGTAAGATGCAATTATTCCAATAATATTTGTTTGAAAATATGTGAAATACAAATACATATCTTAGCTCTTGATCATGCATAAAATCTATGAATTTCTAGTAAACGAATCTCCATTGTTTAACATGTGACCAAAACAACCTCATTAAAAACAACCTAGATATATCATGTTGATTATAAGATAGTAATTATTCTTATATTTGAGTATATATGTCCTTGTCTCAAGATATTTTTATGATTAAATTTTAAACCCCCAAAAGTTAATAATTATATTAATTGAAAAATTATATATATATATATATATATATATATACTGTCCATATATATCTAGGTTTTAGGTTGTTTTAATCCTCTATATATCTAAAAAATAGAAGTAAAAGTTTATTACCTGTTATGACTAAAAGCTTCATGTCAATTCAAACACCTAAAATAAAAAATCTCTAAAATTTGTCTAGCTGGAAAATAATGTTAGAGACTGTAGATCATCTTTAGAATAAAATATTGAACTTAGATGGTGCATATCCTATTGAATAAAATACATCAAACCTGAAAGTCACTTTCGTTGAAGATAGGCACAAACATATAATTAGTGTTAGTGTCTACAATTTAGCATTAAAAAAAAAAACTATCCAATATGCAATAGTTATTTAAAATTAAATGAGAAAGATGTATGCATAATATAAATATCATCATTCATGTTTTCTTCTTGATGTGTATAATAATATCCTAAAGAGGAATCTACAAACAAAATTTTCTTCTCTCTTTCTCAATTTACCTACATCACAACATTTTAAAATAAGATCCTTACACTCAGTTCTGGTAGATATAAACCTTCACCTAAGGCCACGTTATGGAGAATCTTAGCATGGACCTAAATATCCCAAACCATAAATCATGACCTATTAAATAATGTTGTCTCCTCTACTCCCAAAAAATAGTTTTAATTTTAGATAAACTATAAATGACTAGAGTTGTAAAAAAAATAATCATGTAGATACCTAATTCTAAAGTGACATTTTTTAATAAGTAGAATTTAGATCCTCTAAATGTGATATCCCTAATATCTATTTATTCCCACCTAATTTACTTAATGAATAATGTTATTTATTGCCTAACTATGGGTCTTTAAGAGATTAATCCAATATCATTTTTATTTTATTCTTATTATTATATGTTTAATTATATAATATTTATAAAATATAGGATGGTGTACCCATTATTTCTTAATTATATAGCACCTCACTCTTGCACACTTGGTAAATATGGACTTTGGTTTTTCCTCTCACTATTAGATTTTTCTTGCTGCTAAAAGGCTCACATTTGCTATCTCTATGTGCACATTTCTTATCTCTTAGTCCAAATTCTGATGACTCAGACCTTCTATCATATTCAAAATACTATAATCTTATTTATCTTCTATCTCTACAAATTAGGTACATGTACTTGTTTTCCTAGTTCCTAGACACTTGGATCCCATCCAAATGCCTACAAGATGCCTACATCAATGCTAGTGTCCTATTCTAACATAAGTATCCAATGACCTAAAGTCATCTAGTTTGAAAATGAAACATATCCATGTGGTTTTCCTAAGTGATTTAATATGAGATATTATACAAAAATATTGTTATATATGCATGATCAATCCTCATTCATTCCTCACCTATCATATACTAACAAAAACCTAACAACTCATAAGGAAACTTACCAAAATCACTCAATCAAGCATTCAACTAAGAAAAGATTCCATATTTTATCTTATTTCCATATTACTCATAGGTACAACACATTTATAGGTATGAAGTATCGAATGAGCATGCCATGAATCTTATTTTCTAAGTCACAATTTCGGTCACTCTTATACTTAATTCATACATATTGCACACTTGTGCACGTACAATAAAACACATTAAGGGAGAACTATATCATTTTAAGGCCCCATTTAGAGTAGTTCAATGTACGTAGCACCCATTAGCATAGGGTTGTTTGGGGCTAGATTAACACCGTGAGACCATTAACCCATTTTTCCCATAGTCACTGTGAAGATGAAGAACTAAGGTTTTTTAATTCAATAAATAGAAATATCCCATGATCCAAATCTAAACACATCAAAGTGAAGGTGACCTAAAACCCAAAATATTCTAGGTGGTCTCCTCTAGATCTAGAAAGTCTATCTAGGTTAGACAGAAGCATCAATGTAACCATTCGAGGTCGACAAAAGTGTTTGAGGCCACAAATGTTAAATTTATTAAATCTGATGACTAATCTAGAATCTAAATCTAGTATATTTCCACCCTATTCCATATCAAATCTAAATGCATACAATAATTTCTCTAAGTACCATTATTTTCATTTTATTTTAATAACAATCATTAGTTACACTTACTATTTTTGGGATATCTTAGTCTTTAAATTTATAATATTATTTATATGATTTTGAAATTGAATTGGTTTACTATAGAGATAGTTTATCAACCTTGTGCCTGAAGATATCTCTATCCCATTTAACTCTAGATCCCTGCTAATATATTTTAGAGTTAAACATTTGGTAAACTTAACATTTGGTCTCCAAACCATAGGTTGATATAGGGTTTCATGATTTTATTGTTATTAATTATTGATTTATCTAATTACAAAATATTTATAATTTTTAAATTAGATTTCCTTTTCTATCAATATGTTTAACATGGATGCATGTGTAAATAATTTTATGTTACAAATTTTAATTGTAGAAATAGTTTAATTTTTTAATAAGCTAATCAATAATGCAATCTAAATAAACATCAAATTAGTTAATATAATGAGAATATTTTAAAGTGAAAGCAACTCTCTCTCTCTCTCTCTCTCTCTCTCTCTCTCTCCTCTCTCTCTCTCTCTCTCTCTCTCTCTCTCTCTCTCTCTCTCTCTCTCTCTCTCTCTCTCTCTCTCTCTCTCTCTCTCTCTTCATAACTCCTTTTGTAATACTATAGAACTGGTATCTAGATGTCAATATGCATGCTCTCAACCATTTTTTCCACCTAGATCTTATTTGAGTGACAACTAACATCCCACACCCATTATTTACCATTAAATTATATTATATTATATGATCCATGTTGTCACTACTCAAAAAGGTAAAGGCATTCAACTTAATCTTCTACCTATTAATATACAACAAGTGCCTCCTAAGCTAAAACTTGTGATCAAATCTAAAGGATATGACCTTGTTGATAAATTGAGTAAAACACATGCTAAGATATTGATCCTTGGATGTCTAAATCAATCCAATATCTATAAGGATATCATATTTGAAGCATTTCATGATACTCAAGCTTTAAATTATTTTTAACCAAATTAATTATGGATATTATGCAAGATATCAAAAACAATACAAAAATTATTACTTTTAATCCTTCAGATTTACCATCCAAAAATGTTAAATACCAAGATTTGCCTTTATTCATGCAAGTGATTATGCATGAAAGGGGAATCAAAAGGGTTTTTGTTGATAATGGATCAGGCCTAACATTTATAGTGTTAATTTCCTAATTACTATGGGTTCTAGCACCAACCTTCTTCAAAATTTGGTTATGCATATCAAAGGGTTAAATAATTCATATAGTCTTTTGGTTGGAAAAATAACATTAGATGTGGCATTGGGGCAAAAAATGACTTAAACTATTTTTCAATTAATGTCTCAAACATTACATTATAATTTAATTTTGGGTAAACCTTGGATACATACAATGTAGGCTATCCTATCTACATTGCATCGATGTGCAAAATTCATACATTATGGGACCCTATTGATATTTCCTACCAATTATGAGACATTCAAATTATGTAACATGATTTATTACGATATAGAGGGCATCCCTATAGTGGTATCACCTCCACAATATATTCCTCTTGAAAATATACAAACTTATGAAATAAGTGAGTCAAGTACAATGGCTCCCTTATCTATAGATGAAAATGAGAAAATAAACATTGAGGTACACATGGATGCACATAAAAAACAAGAACCATTATCAAAGGAACCAATAATACTAAAAAAATAAGAAAATCCAACATTTGATCTTCTTTTATTAGTCAATATTGAGTGGTAAGATGACCATGTTTCATATTACTATGATAGTGACGATGAGGATGCCTATGATATGATAAATGAAAAATTATGAAAACTATTTTTTATCAACTTGAGAATCTTTTGCATAATGTATCTGAACCTAAAAGTCCTGGTACATATAAACTAAACTCACCTTTGGAGGATACATAACCAAATCAAGATAAGGGGAAAGCAAAAATAACTGATGAGCATGTAAATTCTTATTATTCTATACATACCTCTTGGCTACACACATTGAGTCAACCTTATAAGGGAAAAATGTAGATACATCATATGAATAATGTGGAGGTCTCTCATAAGACTCCACAACATACTCTATGGATTGCGACAAACCAAGACACTCTAGATATAATAGTTTCTATGTCACTTGAGTATTGAATGATATCCTTACCTCCTAACAAGAACAAATTAGGAAACAAAATTCTTCATAAAGAAGTGTTACCATATTATAATTATAATTGAATCCTTGGTCATCATACAAATAAATATGATGCATTGAAGAAAAAAATTCAAAAATACAATAAGGAAGGACACATGAAAATTATGTCTAAAATATGAAAAAGACCAAATACTTCCAATATTCCAAATTAAATTCATCTTTTAAAGTGGCCAAAGCATGAAGGTTTAACTATTATTGCTAATATTAATGGGGTGTATTTCCAACGTCTTCAATTTTATATGAACAATTGGGATATAACTTGTAACACCACATTTCTCTAACAACTCAGATATACTATAGATGAACTAATATACTCTTTGTTGATGCCTAATATTGAGGATACATTCATTTACCTATCACATTTGATCCACATGTGGTCCCCAAAATCTTATAAATATTAGATCAAGAGCCACATTGAGAATTAAAACTTGGATAACATTGGCTAGCTAATTAGAATGCAAAGATAAATACTACAAACATTTACATCACCTTTCCTACTATGGTTATGGATATTTTCATATAATAGGATAGATATGATATTATGCCCACACCATTAACTTCTGAAAAACCACTACACATAAACATTGAAGAAGTAGCAATGTGTTACTATAAGCAATGATTGAAAATATTATCATGTGATCCTACACCTTTTGATGATGAGGACTTATTTGATTAACCTTCTCCATATATTCCAAAAATACTTGTGCACCAAATTTTAGATTCAAGAATTATTAGTAAACTTAGTAATAAAAAAACTTAAACTCAATGACACCAATAGGAATGGATAAAAAAGGCAAAACAAAATAATAAGAACATTATAACCATAATTTTCACCTCCTTATGACTCCACTCCAAGATTTTTAATTGACTTATCTAATGCCTAAAATTTGAAATGTTAGATTGCTTGCTAAATCTTGACAATGGCTTCCAATGGTGGGATGAGGTTAGTAGTGGCTTGGATGAATGCAAGAGAGCTTTTTATGGATGTAAAATGTCTATGAAGGCTAAGGAAATTAATACAACGTGAATACTATTTTTTTTTTTTAAATTTCTTGATGCCTCGGCATGCCTCAATTTAAAGAGGTCTTTGAAAGGGAATAAAGGGGAGATTTACCTCTCAAATTTTGAATTTGAAGAGGGAGAATGTTCTAGAGGTGGGAAGCCTCTAGATCCTTTAGGAGGGAAATATATGAGAAATAAAATAATTATAAAATTAGAAATTTAGGTGGAAAGTGGAGTTGTGGGGTAGATTAGGATTTTAAAGAATTATAAAATGCAGAAAGTGGGGTTGTGGTGTAGATTAGGATTTTGAAGAATTATAAAATGTGGAAAGTGAGGTTGTGGGGTAGATTACGATTTTGAAAAATTATAAAATTGAGAATTAGGTGGAAAGTAGGATATTTCATAGGATTAATTGACTAAAGGGGACAAAGGGGTAATGTTAATATGGGATTAAGTGACAAGACCAGGCATAATTATGGGAAGCAGAATTAGGTGCATACATTTTCCCCCTCTTTGAAAGGGTATTGTGAGTGAAGAGAAGAGTAATGGTATTTCAAATAAAGACCATGTCATAGATGAAAAATCTATTAGTAGGTATGATTCCCCCTCGAGGGAAAGTGCAAGGAGAAATGAGCTAGATGGTCACTCAAACAGATAAGACCAAAATGATGATAAGGGGTTGAGATGACCTGAGTGTTGATGTAGATACAATTGAGATGACCCAAACACAAATGCTATGGGATAAATTGGCTTAGCCATGAGATATGAGTTATAGATAAATGACCAATGTTTAGAAGGGATAAAGTTTGATTAAGATAATAAGATTAGAATTATCTTGACGTAGACATGATTCTAGAAATAAAGAGATGGGATAGGCCACTAACTAATGATGAGTCTTGAAGCAAAGACACATACACAAGATGGCGAAAGGCCTATAGGAGAGATGGGATGACTGATTAAGGATAATAAACCACTATATGTGAGATGTGTAGTTGTACATGATGTAATGATATCAAGTGATCCATCTAAGGTGAGATGGGGATTAGGGTTAATAATGGCCAAGCTATCCCTACGCATAAAACTATGACCAAGTTTGATTACATAGTATTAAGAGACCTCAGGCTGATGTAGTTTTGACTTAGGGACAAGGGATAGGAAGAAAAAATAGATAGATTAGAGTTGACAAATAATGGTGGAGGGATGGCAATATGGATGAGTTATGACATGATCAAGGATACCCCTAACCAAGATATGTGCACAAGAAGTGAGAAAAATGGTGCCACGATTGTTGAAAAATTTCAAAGGGTATCAATTATAATGAAAGAGAGAGTCACAAGATGAAGACTTATCCTAAGAAAGGACACATGATTAGAAGAATTATGGGTCATGATTAGAGGGTAGATGAGTGTCATGGTAGCTCAAAGAGATATTTGATGAAGGATGAGGATACTGGTGATGCCATGATGGCGGAGAAGTATATTAGGTGACCAATGTGTGGATGAAAGGTGATGAAAGCCAATAGTTAAAGAGAATCCCATATGTAGTGGAAGTAATAGGCATAGAGGGAGAAAGGTGAATAAATAAGAAATGAATAATAAGGTGAGGGCATAAAAAATGGAGTTGATATAGAGGTGGTGGTTTTGATGAAAGAGGTGAAGAATGGTGTTAGCTGCCCATGTAAGGTGGAAAAATGGGGTAGTAGGAGGGAAATGGTAATGGGTATCACTATAAGCCAAGTTTTAAGGGGGGTCTTATAGTAAGGGCTTTAGAGGTTTTTTGGAAAAATTTCATCATCACTATGAGCCAATTTTTATTGGCTGGAGTGAAGGTGAAACCTGAGTGGGTTTATTTCACTAATAGCTTCCCTTACTATGGGATGAGGTGGAAAATTAATATGGGTGGTAAGGTAGGAACAACTTGTATATGAGCTCTTCATCGATGGGTGTATGCATCATCTATCTACATAATTATGGATTAGGAATCTGAGCAGGGCATTGAGGATACCATCATCGGTGTCAAGCTTAGTGACTTAAGGGAGGAAGGCATGGTCATTGAGGGAGAAGGAAACTGAGGCTCAGTTGCCACTTAAGACATATCAGATGTGGTTAAAAAAGACCAAATGGGAATAAAAGACATAAAGAAGACATGAAAAGAAAAGGAAAAAAGGTCGAGTTAGTATATCATGTTGAGAGAGTTCATGGTTTAAGGTGATGGTAAAAAATAAGTGCATGCAGAATGGTAATGAGATGGGTTAGGAGGATTGATGTCAAGGTAAAAGCTATAACCAAGTATGGATTATATTACTAGTTTTATTTGTATATATTTTTACGTTAGTTTATAAGAAAAATTTATGTCAGATAGGGGTTTGAGGGCCGTGAAAGGGATGATCATGGGTCATGTAGGTAAGTCGATGGGTTTGGGGGAGGGTCATATTGAGAAATAATTAGGTGGTCAAGGAGAAGGGATGCCACTAATTTATGGGTGAGCATGGGTCAGAGCACATATAAGTCATGAAGGTAAGTCTAATAGGGACACATGTGAGGAAAATAGATGCAATCACATCATAGGGTAAGTAAATTATAGGCAACATAAGTCATAGGGTAGGGTATAGGTTGTGTAGTAGGATAATGGGATGCATAAAGGGATGTCAGTGTCATAGGGTTTTGTGATTGAGTAGGCAAGAAAATAAATCCACGTTAGGGAAGAGGGGAGGTAGAAGATTGAATTTTATTGGAAAGGTTTTTAGATATGTGTTTATTTTAATTATTTGAAGTGATGACACCATTTAACTATTATGTGTGTGTATTTTAGGGGGATAAAGATCGATAAAGAATGATGGTAGTAGGAGGTACAACAAGATGGTTGTAGAGATGGTGACATGGTCATTTGTTAAAGAGTGTGTACCATCCGTAGAGGCATGGAAGGAGAAATATAAATAATAGGGGTATTAGGGATTATATGAGATAATTAGAAACTACACGAAGGGAATAACTAGATTTACAATGCTAGGTTGCACATTTGTAGGGTCATATGATTCACAGGCATATGTAAATAACAAATGTTTTGGCTCAAGTTATCACATTGCTAGATCAGGTGAATCATTAAGAGGTAAAAATTAGGGTATTAAAAGAATATATGGATCAAATATGGGCTGACAAAATTTAGTTATAGGAACGATTAGATCAGAAAGAGGTAGAGGCATGAGTAGTGGGGATAAATCAAAATATGAATTGGATATTGTTGGATACCCTAGGGTTTGGAGATGTGACAACCCAAGTGGTAAGGATGGTATAGGAGAGATAGTACTAGAGAGATTTATATGAGCATGAAGTGTCATCAGGGCTTAGGGCTCCATCCTATAGGGTGATTAGTCGATCTGAGAGGACACTAGGTTTTAGGTTATCAAGCCAATCAGTGCATCCATCACCAAGGCCACCACCATAGGGTGATATGTAAATATTCTTAGTGTAAATTTGTGGCTCAAATGTAAAGATATATAATTATAGAATGATGAAAAATAGGTTGTAATGAAGTTATGTGAATATGATGTAATGATGAATATTATGTTAACAAGAATAAATATGAATGTGGTTATCTTAATTATGTCATGGAATAATATGATGTGGAATGAATAGTAATAGGAAATAAAATAATATTAATAATTGTTACAATGTATGCATGGGATCATGGGAAAAATTATTAGGAAAATAGCCAAAAAATAATGTGATGGCACTCGCTGAGTTGGGGCACTATGGTGTGGGATCAATGACTGTTGTTAAGATTTATCCTATTGGTAGGTATGGGAAAGCAATGTCTAAGATTATAGGGATGTGAGTGTTATATAACGCATGGGGAGGTAAGGCATTTTCATCATGGTACAAGCTTTGAAATACATTTATGTAATGATTATAGGTATAATTAGATAGGGACTCAAAGGATGTCATAGGGTAGACCAATACCACTAGCAGAGTTGATTTATGAGGTGAATGTGTAGGGGTTCTAGATGCTACATTAGGTGATGGACATGTTTTAGGTGGAACTACGATAATAATAACCAAAGGAACTGAGACTCTATCTACCTTGTAAGATGTGACAATTTTACTGCACAAAGTGCTGGGTAAGGAGATGCACCCAAGGAATTATAGAACCTAGAGGCATCTAATTGTTTTAGAAGGGGGAATTATAAAGGAATCAAAAGAGAGTGAATCTTGGACGAGAGCATCAAGATGATGTGACTAATAGAATGAGAGAGGTGTTGATGATGGAAATTATACAGTCAATGAATCAACCTTTTTGCCTATCATGAAGGTAAAGATGAAATCATACCAGTCAAATCATGGGGTTTTAAAGGTTCAATTATGATCCTAGAGATGTGAGGTTTTTTTTATAAGTTATGGGAAATAATCAATAAGATATCAAATATAACAAAATCCATTATAACAATAAAAAATCTACTTTATCAAATCATGAATAAGTTAAGATAATAAACTATAATCTATTATATCTGAAAAAGAAGACCTATGAATTAGATAGTCTCTTAAAGAATAAAAATTTGATTCAGTAAATATTTGTAAATTCAATAAGATCTTGCTTCTTGTTGAAATATTCTTCAAGTTAATTTTAAAATATAACAAAAAATAGAAGATATAGATTTAAGATAAAATAAAAGATAAAACATTCAATTAAGTAACAAGAGAGAGAGTCTAACAAGTTAAAAAAAGTAAGCAAGCAACTAAGAAAAAGGACAAAACACTATTAAATCTATAAAATCTAATTAAAACAATTTACTCTAATCAAAATCAAACTTAAAATAAGATAAAAACTAAAGACTAAAATATCAAATAAATAATCTAAACTAAAACTAAACAAAAATTATTCTAATAAACTATGAAATAACTATCAAATGACTAGCTTAAAGAAAATAGAAAAGACTTAATTGGAAACCTAAAAAAATTAAGAAATTAATTAAGATTAAGTCTAAACACTTTAAAAGAACTTCACCTCTAAAACAAATCTAAAAGAAAGGACCGATCAAAGAAAAATCCATTACTATCCAAATAAAATAAAGAACAAGATTTAGATTAAGAAAATAATTTAACTCTAATATGAAAAGGAAACTAAACTAAAACACAGGAAAATAACTAATAAATAGAAATAAAACTAGATTAAAAGAAAAGTTAAAAGATAGAATTATATTAAAGTTAGAGTCAAAATAGATTATAATAAAGCATGTGAGTCTCAAAGGAGAGTAGTCTTAAAAGAAAATTATATTTTTAATTGAGAAAACCAACATTCTTCCATTACAAAAACTTGAATGACAAATTTACAATCGAAATAGATCAATGAAGTGTCGTAAAAAGAAAAGTGTTCATCATTATTCAGGTTGAATACTTAGAATCTATGCATCAAACTACAAATAGAAATCATCAAAAGATGTTAAGCTTAGAAAACATCAGATAATCAATATTATATGATAAATAAAACTAACTATACCTATGTTTCATAAGCAATTACTCAATCATCAGATAAAGTACCATTGGGTCTATATGGAAAAGTTGTACTATCTCAAAGAAGTTACATAGAAAGAAGAAAGATGAATGATTGACTTTAGAAAATGTTTAAGTCTTTAATACATGTTATTCTTCTATCTTTAAATGATTCCTTGATATCCTTTAATACCTTCAAACTTAGTTACAAAATAAGTTATAACTAGCTTTAATTAGTTATTAGTTTATGCTAACTAATTGACTTTTATAAACTAAATTAATTATAACAATTATTGGTTAAGGACAAGTTTAACTAAGACTTAAAGTCTTAATTGATCAAGTTAATTAAATATAGAACAGGTGTACTAATTTTAATGGGTGGGGACCCTCATCGATTAATAATATAATAGAATAAATATTTTAACCATAAAATAAATAAGTCAAAGTTCAATAAATTATATTTATATTTAAACCATAATGCATGTTAAAATAACTCAAGCATATATGTTTATGCCGAAATTCCAATCTACTGCATTCCCCAAAATTTATCAAAATATATCAAAAATCTAAAAACTAAAGTATCAACTAAAAATGTAAAGTTATATCATGAAAAAGTTTAGCACAAAAAAAAATTTATCCCCTAGATGACCAATGATCATTTGAATCAAAAATTATTTCTGGTTTGTCTTGTACATTAAGACATACATTATAATCCATTTTAGTTGCAAGGAATTACACTAGTCTTGTTCTAGATTCAGTTGTATTGTCATCAATCTCTAATTTGATTCTCTTCAACATTCTAACCTCCATGGGTGTATCAGTTTCTAACTAAATTTTAGCTCTCTTGTCTATAGATTTTTTTTCATGCTATGGAAGGTGGAATGTCCATTGTATTTCTTCTACTAGTATAGCTTCAAATTCCAAAATTCAATCTTTCAGATCCCAAGACAGGTTCACTATGAGAAGCAGTCAAACCCAACCCTTTACCTTTCATAATAGGTTCTCTACGGGAAGGAAAAGGTTCATCAGAAGGAATAACCATGTTATTAATTTTTTTAGGATGAACTATCTCAATTTCTAACAATGTGGCTTGATTTGTAGGAAGAGGATCAATAATTGGCTCAATTATTTCAATATTACGAGGTTGAAGTGGCAAGTTTTGAGGGTTACTATCCAAATGATGAGATGAACTACTTTAAGAAGGGGTTCAGGCTCCAAACCTATGGCCAAAGAAACCTCTATTACCTATATAACCTCTATTTATTGGGTTGATAGATAAATTACTTAAGATATCCTAGAATTCAAGATCTGAGGGATCAAAATGAATAGACATTCTTGTTCCCCTATGGAATTTAGGACCAAAATTTCTTGTACGAAAACCACCTCTAGGGAAATTTCTCTTGAGATTGGATTGATCAGCATCACTACCAAAACTTCGTCTCCATCCCCTATTTTCATTATTTCTTGTTGAACTAGGTTGGTCCCACTCGGACATTATGATCATTCTAGAATATAATAATCAAATTTAAGACTAAGAAATAACAAATGCCCAAAAGAAATAAGACTGAAAATTGCTATATCTCAATAAACTGAAACTAAACCATATCATAAATTAAAAATCATTTAATTGTATCAAAATTTTCTTGAATTCTTAGCTAATAACACAATTTATAATTTTTTTATAAAATACCTCACTAAAATCCCAAATGTAAGCCAAAATCTGTCAAAATGTCCCACTATTCCATCAACAAATGACTGTGTTTTTAAACTAATATGATTCTAATCGGCCTGATAACTTTCAAAATTTTCTATCTTCTTTGAATTAATTAAATTTAAGCCATTCCAAAATGAAGATACACAAATAATAGAAAATATTTGTAAAGTGACAACCTCAAATAATATTTGAAACCACTTTGTTTATTTTAATATAATGTATTCATATAATTTCTAAATGAGAAGTATCAAGGAACTCTAATTTCTAAATCCACTTTCAAAATAAAGCCTAAAAGTTCAATATTGAGATTTAATTTTAATAGAAATCTCATTTTATCTATCCTCTTAGCTAAAAACGTGTAGATGAAATCATCAAAACCATCTATCTATATACTCATAATATTTTTCAAACTATCTTTTGTAAATGGTCAACTTCATAATCACTCCAAATCTTACAAGTTGTCTTTAGAAACTAGTTATATTAAAACCAGAGATCCTTAGACTTCCCAAGAAAATCTTGATATACCAAATTTATAATAAATAATCAAGCCATAACTAACTCTTGCAATCTTAAAATTTTGGTAACACATGCACTGTAATTCTTCAAATACACTGACTATACCATGAGATTTTCAAAAGCCAATGCAAACCTTCACATTATTTATGTCGATAATACAGACATTTTCCCTAGTATATAAAATCTTCTCTGAAAATTTAAATGAATTGAAATCATTAAATGGACAAATCAACAAATATATTCTCCTCACTGAAATCAAGATTTTCAATCACAGACATTTTAGAATACCCATTTTCTAAAAATCATACATGAATTAGAAAAGTAAAGACTTAGATTTTGAGAAGATATGTTCATAATCTTAGATTTTGACACCACCTGATGAAGATACCAATAAAAACCATTTTAATCACCAACCATCAAAACATATAAGATGAAAACAAAACTATCAATTCACAAAATGAAAAACTAATAGAATCCATCACTGAACCAACTCAAAAAAAAGTGATAAGAATCATCAAATCTACAAACTTGCACATAGGTTAGAATAACCCATTTCACTTCTAGTTTATCCAACCATTCCAAACTACGCATGTAACTCTCTTACCAAAATAAGAAAATAAATGCATGCACTATTAACAAGTCTGTGAAACCAAACATATTTGGGGAGTCATTCACATCACATATTATAAACTTGAATAATTTAAACATTTTCTATATTCCATACCAAATAACTTGCATATTATTTCAAATACCCAAAACTAATCAAGACATAAGTTTATTTTGCATGTTGAGCACTTATTTTTCAATAAGATCTATGCATAGGAAAAACATAATTCTTCATCTTAAAATTCCAACAAAATCCAAAGTACTCGATGCCAACGTGCAAAGGGCCATTGATAGATGGGAAAGCAACACAACTGAATGTATAAGTATCATGAATAAAAGTTATCTAAAGAAATTTAAGCAACCATTTAGATTCCTGAAGACCATTCAAAGATCAAATATTTTGCAATAAGTTGATGACATCAGCCATTTATTATGCAAAATAAATGGAGAAAGAGATGCAAAATTCTTTTACTCATGGATGTATTACTTCATCAAAAAAATTGAGGTTAATAGAGCCAATGCAATGATAAATTGGGATGAAATAATAAGTAATAACATTGGTGAATAACTCAATAAGGTTAGATAGAAGCTTGATTTCAAAATGACTTCATATCTAGTATATGTTGTAGCCTCAGAAGGAATATTCTCCAAATTGGAAAAGAGATGGACGTTAGCAATAGACCTTATCTATGAGTATTACCCATAGATGGTATTTCCTAAATACCTCAAGAAATACAAGATAGTAACTATTGGATTCTTTTATGAAATCATTTGTAAGATAAACAATAATCTGAAAATAAGCAAAGTAAGCAAGGATGCATGGGAGGTTGTCTCTCAATTTGGCTGCATTTTCATTCAATTTGTTGATTTCACTTACCTCAAGATTATTGGTTTCTCAGGATCACCACTTAAGTTATGAAGATACCCCAATGACAAATGGGTAATAAAGGAATTATGTAGACAATTGGTATAATTACATGACTTGCAAGCAAAGCAACACAAGGCAACAGTTAACTTCCCTACCACAATTGGTAATTATAATTGTCAGAGTATCCAAAAGGAAAATAATGTCCAATCATAAATGTTTCTTCATTATGAGCAAGAATAATTCCAAGCTAGGATGAACTTTGATCCTAAAGGGATTGTAAAAAAGATGGTCTCTATAGAATGTATGTGCATCCTACATTGGAGGACTTTTGGATGAACTGTAGGAATGAATTTGAAGATAGAAGAATGGACTTCAGTAGATTAAAAGTACAATGATTTGTTAATTTTGGTTTGGAAAGGATACATAAAAATTGTCTTGTTGATGGCCATGTGATACTTGATGCATACAATCAAATGGGAGGAGACAAGGCCCCTCTACCAACTATTAAATTTAGTTCCAAAACAATTGAGGAAACAACTTCAATCATCCTTATTAATACTTCAAATTGGTTTTATGAAAAGGGACATTGTTTGGATGAGGCAATAATGTAGCAAATAAGGCAAGGGAGTTTTAGAAAGAGGAAACATGAAGGTGAGAGTAGATGGAGACCATAAAAGTTAAAAGTGCACAAAAAATCTCAAGCAATAGGTGAGTGAGAATCTTCATCTGCTTCACAAACATTTCATATTGAAAAAATTCATTTTGTATCATCTCATAACACTTCAACATCCCTAGTAAACCCCACCTCAAGAGCTTCACAAAAGATCACAATTATACCACCTTTAAAGCTAGCATCTTTTAGTCTCCCTTTAGTAAAAGAAATAGATCCATAATTTGACCCTCCTCCTTTCTCACCTCCTAGATACCTACTTCCTCCCTTAGATACCATTTTTTCATCTTTGGGGGATTCTCATGCCCATAAAGAAGCATTGGCAAAAAAGGCAACTGGAGTAGAAAGTGGTAGCAGGACTACTACATATGAAGAGTTAAGGAAGCAGTTTATGGTGGAGAAAATGATATAGTTTGAAAGGGTACTTTTTATAGATAGTTTTGAAAGAAAAGGTAATGATATAGTGTTAAATTCTGATGCAATAGGTTCTAATCAAGAGATGGTGGTACATGTTGACACTTTTCAACCCCCAAATTGTGACTTCTCATCTTGGTTGGCTTCACAAGTAGTTCTAGAGGCTAGGGAAGTAATAAACTTAGAAGATGAAGATCTACAGTTGCTCAAGAGCCTTGGAAGAAGAGGTAAAAGGTCAAAAGATGCCAAAATGACTTCAAAGTTAGATATTGAACCTTTTGGTCAATTTTTTTCTCAAATGTCAACTCTAGTAGAGGGAAAATAGAAGGGAGAATTGACTGCAATAGACATAACAGTAACTTGAGTCCCTCTAGGAAAAGTTACTACTAAAGGACTGAAACAGGATACCTAAACTCTAATTGATGCACTCTTCTCTAAGTTGGATAAAGAAAAAGCTAAAAAATCTATATTAAATGAGCAAATCTCTAAGCTATGTGAGGTCATTTGTAAAGGTTGCACAGTATTCATCTCAGCCCATGCTAGTAGAAGAGCAACTCAATGAGCATGCCATCAGAGAATTTGAAGACATAAGAGACAAAGCTAGGGTTATTGATGAGTGGATAGAGTAGATCATTCAAAAAGCAATAGAGAAATACAAATAAATACTAGATAGCTTGGGTGATCTGCAAAGTAAGTTTACTTAATTGAGGGAGTTGATGAAGGAGATAGATAGTGAAAATATAATTTTTAAATGATAGTTGGAAAATCTAGTTGAAATAAATTCATTGCCTAAGAAAATATTGATTGAAGAACATATTTTACTAGATAAATTAGTATAAATGGGCAAGCAACTAGAAATAATCATGTCTTTTCGCATAAAACTCTAAAAAATATTCTGGGTGAAATGTAGCTACTAGAAGAAGAGGTTCATAAAGTGATGGAGCAGTTGGATGATTATATCTATTATGTTACAAGTTATACACTTGACAGGCCTCCAACATCCCTTGAAGACTTCCTTCTACTTCTCCATAAAAAGATAGATGAAGCTGTCATTCCTTTTACTTTCAATTCAATTAAGACGCTGATTAAACTTCATAGTGATGTCAATGAATTAGAACCCAACTTGACAAAGGTAAACACATTCAACAAGATCCTAGAAAGAGAGTCCCTAAGGTTCAAAATAGAGACTGAATTTATTTCAAAGGTTGATGGAGGAGTGGTGCAATACATTTTTGATAGGTACATCCAATATCAGAATAAGAACAAGATTAATGCCCTGTAGCTAGATTAACTTTCTCTTCTTTCTTCTTCTTATTTTTCTTTCCTTCTTCTTCTCTCTGACAAAGTAATTAAGTTGAGTTGTAAAAACTTAAGTAATTGGCTTAAAATCCATTACTTCAAGTTGTTTGAAAAAATAAATTAGGACATGCAAAATAGAAGATTCTATTTTAAGTTGAAAATCATCTATGTCATAAATGAGGGAATTGTGGAAAAACACTTTCAACTATCTCCAATTTTATAGCTTGCACATATGGGAAAAGTAATTAATGTTTCCTATTTGTATTTGTCTTTTGGACACTATAAATATAGGAAGAAGCCTATGGGATAAAGATCAGAACATTTTGGTAAAAGCTATTGTGACTTGTGCATTTTTAAGATTTCAAACTTTATGTTGAAACTCTTGGATGTGATTTTGTGAACTAGTCTGGATTGAATAAAGGGAAGTAGATTTTTTGCAAACTTTGTATCTATGGAATTTTGATAAACATTTTATTAAGATCTCAGGATGAACTTTGTGTTATTTTGGATTTGAGGTAGAATTTATTCCTTCTCTTTCTTATTGAAAGTGTGATTTTCTTGTTTATTTATGATTGTGTGGATGCAATAAACTCTAAAATCTATTTATTGGTAAGCATGTTTCCTCTTTCTATAACCATTTCTATATATTCCCCTTTTCTACAATATTCCTAAACAGAGTTGCTTACTTACTGCTAGATTACCTAGCTGTGGTTCACGAGCTGAGGTGATTAAATTAATACTCCCAAAATTAGTTATTAGTATTCACAACCTTGATAGATAAACATCTTACATGGGAGCTTCACCATTAAATGAAAGAGATTTATCTCATGACTGCCTAAGATTTAAGTTGTGTATAAAATCTAGCCAATAATTTTATTTTTGGATTAAGACAAATAAACAACTAATAAGAAAATATTATAAAACAATAAAATATATTGATTTTTATTGAATGTATTTTTGTTCATTATTTAGTATCAAATTAAGTTTAAATCTTGGACGTGTAAGATATGGCCAGAGGATGAGAAAAAATAGCTCAGATGAACCATATTGTGCAAGATCTGGAGAGGCAAGTAGAATAATTAACCAATATCATTGTGAATCAAAGACAAAGGAGAGTAGAAGATGATGTAAAAGATGACACATATCATGAAGAATAAATTATGTAAGAGTTGAAACAAGAACATCTTCTATCAATGGAAAAAAGGATGGTTAGATCTTTAGAAGGAATGAATGAAGGAATCAAGGTTGATTTTCTAGATTATGAGGGATGTTTAAAACAAAAAGAGTTGATAGATTAGATGAACATCATGGAGATTTTTTTTAATGGAGAACTATGAGAGAAGACAAGAAGTTAAAGTTTCCATGCACTAAATTGAAAGGTCATGCAATGATTTGGTGGGATCACTAGCAAAAAGAAAGACATAAAAAATATAAAGAGAAGATCAATTCATGGAAAAAGATGGAGAAGAAGCTGAGAGAGAAATTTCTTTTTGTGGATTATGCACAAACCTTATACAAAGATTTCAAAATTTAAGACAGAACGATCACAATATATAATAGTATATAGATGAGTTTTACAAGCTCTCCATATATATGTGGAGAAGAAGGCCATATATAGTTTATGATTAAGAAGGCCACTAGTTTATGTTTATGATAAAAATCATATGAGTGTTTTAAATTTGGTACAGATACCAATTACAGAATGAGTTAGTGATGATGCAGAAGTATTTGTAGACCATATACATCAGTTACAAGAAAAAGTAAAAATAAAGTTACAGGAAAGTAAAAAAAAGTATAAAACAATAGTAGATGTCAGAAGAAGGACAAAAATATTTAAATAAGGAGATTTAATGATGGTTTACTTGAGGAAAGAGAGATTTTTGAAAGACACATATAACAAATTGAAGTACAATAAAATTAGACCATACATAATTATGAAAAAGATTAATGACAATGTTAATGAGGTGAGTTTACCATATAATTTTGATATCTCTATAGTATTTAATATTTTAGATTTATATGATTTCTATGAATAAGATGGTGAAGGTGAAAGCAATGAAGAAGTAGATTGATAGCAATAGGTGTCAAAGAAGAAGAAAGAAAAAATAGAGTAGGTTCAAGATAATAAGACAATAAATGTAAGGCAATCAAGTTATGACAGGTATTTAGTATAGTGAGAAGGATTACAACATGAAGACAACACTTGGATTATAGAATGGAAATTGAAGAAGATTGATAAGAACAAATGGCAGCAATACAATTAGAACAACTCGAAACAGTTGAGTTATTTTCAATTAGAGGAGAATGATGCAAAAAAGAGATCAAACTTTTAGAGGCCATAAATTTTAATTCATAGCTCTATTTGAGCCCATCTTCATGCTAAAATGACTGTCTCAAAAATTTCAATGCTACCATAACCTATGCTTCTAGTTATGTGACATTTTCTATATTTTTTAGAGGCCATATGTGACTATCTGAGGCTCTGAAGTTACAATGTAATTTTATTTTTGATTTTTTTACAATTTAAAAATTATCTATTTTTGTAACTAGAGTTGAACTTCAGTTGAAATTTATCAGATAGGTTAATTCTAATGTTTATTTTAAGAGATTTTTAGGGTTACGTGCACTTGCATGAGAAACTTAATAACAATAGCAACTGTTAACAATAACAAGTCGAGTTTTATTTATTTTTACAGTTTCAAATTTTACATGTCAACTCCAATTCTGAGTTAAGACTTATTTATGCATGGTTTGTAATTATTTGAATTATTCAATACAAATCAATATAAGTTATTATTTCAGAATTTTTGCTTATTGGTACTTTATTTGTCTCGATAGTATTTATATTCATTAATACAATGAACATTTTTTGAAAAAACACTAGAAACAAAAGGGAACATGAAGGGAGGAGAAAGGAAAAGAAAGGTGATATGGTAAGAAATGACTAGAAAATTTTAATTGTGTTAGTACAACCTATAGCTCCAGTGTCCATGTAAAACCTATAATAACTTTTACATGTGAATAAATAATCCTAATTTTGATCAAGATATATAAATGTCCTCTAAAGCCCAAGCCTCTAAATCTATAATAAATTCTTAATGCTTTATTAATGATTTTTTAAATAATTAAAAATCAAAATTAAATCAATAATATAAATGTAAAGAGTGAAGTTTTTTTAAGGTGTCTACAATATGTAATGTTGGAAAAAAAAACACATAAAACTAAACCATATATATAATATGTGTAATTATATATGTAATGTTCATTATGACTTTCATTTGTAAAGCCAAATTATATATATAAGATGTGTAATTATATATGTAATGTTCACTATGACTTTCATTTGTAATGAGATTGTTAACTCATTTTTTATTACCATGGCCAAACCTAATGTGTAATAAGCTCAAATTTATTTAGAATTTTTTTTTTTTCTTTTTTGAGCAGTAAATTGAAGTATTTATTTTAGAGAGATTAATTTTTCAATTTAATAAAAAAAAATTTAATATTTAATTTAAAATTATTTAGTTTAAATAGTTGCAAGTTTATAGGATGCTATTTAGATTCTATGTTTGTAGTTTAATAATTTAAACGAATGCATTTATTTAAAACTATCTAGGTTCGATTCCTACCAGCGATCCAACTATTCATATTATTTAATATTAAAATATTCGCCCAGAAAGCACCTGGGTTTTAATCCTAATTTGCAACATGTGTCTCCCCATTAAAAAGTACTTTCCACCGAGAAAAAAATAAAAAAAATCCAGCATGGATAAGTATCATGTAAAACAACTTTGTTGCAGAGAGAATGATGATAAAAGAGTGTGAAGTTATCTGCACAGAGAAAACATCATAGCATGCATTGGAAACTTGACTTTTTTTTTTTTAGCTTTTGGGCTTTCTGCCATTTAGATGGATCTCTTTGCATGCCAACCTGCAGGTTTTGAGACATGATTAGTAAACGTTTTTTAAACATTCTGGGGGACGACTGCTTTCATGAAAGCTGTATTAAATTTAGGTAAAGTATGCCAAAGATGACCCACCATCAAAAACGATTAATATTTTGGCTTCTGCTGTCAAAACAGAAAGTATATGTTGTACTGATAAATATATGTTTTCATCCTTTCCTTTTTCTGCGCCCCCACCGATATGTCAATTCATGGCAGGTGCGGAGAAGTTTAAAAGTCGAAGCTCGTTGTTAGTGGAAATCTAGCGCTTTCTATTGTGTTGGTTTCTCTTTAGGTTTAACAGAGAGATTGTTCGAATGCTTTTATTGAGAGGGAAAAATCTGTCACAATGATTGACATCAATGGCAGATGGATTGTTTGTGGACTCAAAAGCTCTACTCTTCTTTTTGTTTTAAAAAAAAGGAATGTTTGCGTCTTTTCATGAATATGGGTTGGATTTTGATTATTAGACATTCTATCCGACTTCTCTTCTTTTCTTTCTTTTCTTTTTAGAAAAAATACATTAATCTGTTAGTGTTGGGTGTATATTAATAATCAAGGTCTTTTGAGATCTAAAATATTCGAAGATATTTATTACGTTAAAGTTTTTGGATCCGTAAAAAGTATTTTTACTTATTTTTAATATGAGAAAAGAATCTTTCTTTCAAAATGAAAATATAAAAGATATATTAAAAGTAATATGTAAGCCTTCACAAACCTGATCTAGATTTCAAGATTTCTCATAAACATTTACCCTTTGGGTCTTACACCATATTTTTTAAAATTCAAGTTGTAAATTAGATTTTAAATGTATTGATGTCTACATCAACACTAGTGTCTTATTCCAATGCAAGTTTCAAGTTCTTTAGAGTCATCCAATTTGAAAATTAAATATATCTCTATGGTCGACCTAAGTTATATAATGTGGTATATTCTCCAAAATGATTGGTATATATGCATTATGAATCCCAATTCATTCCTCACCTAACATAGACCTAACAACTCACAAGGCAAATTACTAAAAGCATGAACAATCAAGAGTTAAAGTGATCAAAGATTCCCTATTTTATCTTATTTTCATATCAATGATAGGGAAAACACATCTACTGGTTTGAAGTACTGAAGGAGCATGTCATGAATCCTATTTTCTAAGTTACAAGATAGGTAACTATTGTACTTGGCTTCCATATATTGCACCCTTATACACACATAATCTAACACATTAAGGGAAAACTACATAAGTCTGAGGCCCTATTCAGAGTAGTGGCTATGTGGGCAACACCCATTGATAGAGAGGTTTTTGGGGTTAACTCAACATTATGAGCCCACTTACCTATTTTTTTCATAATCACTATGAGGATGAAGAACTAGGGTTTTACTATTTGATAATGAGCAACAACTCATGGTATATATTTGAGCATACTAGAGTGAAGGTGACATAGAACCCATAATATCCTAGAAGGTTGCATCTAAATCCAATAGGTATTCTATATAGGACACCTACACCTAGTTTAAACATAACCATCAACCCAATTGTCTGAGGTTAATGTAAGTGTTTTGATGCCACATAAGTGAAATTTATTGGATCTAATGATTGATTTAGAATCCAAATCCAATCTATTTAGAGCATGTTCCATATCAAATCTGAATGCATACAATAATCTAGCTAAGTGCCATTGTTTTCATTTTATTTATATATCAATAATTGGTTACACTTACTATTGTTAGCATATCTAAATATTTAAATTTATAATATTATTTATATGAGTTTGCAAGTTAATTGACCTACTATAGAGATAGTTTATCACCCTTGTGCCATAGGCTATCTTTATCCCTTTTAACCTTCACTCCGAACTTCTAGATTTTAACGTTAAACAAAAGACTAATAATATAATATATTATTATAAAATTTTAATTATTTTTCAAATTTTATGTTGGAATTTTCATATTTTATTTGTACTTATTATTTAAATTTTATAATTATTTGTGTTATATTATTATTTTTAATTATGAAATTGAAAGAGAAAATATTTTTATTTAGGTTTTAATGTTAATGTGAATTTATTAGGTTATTATAAATTGTTTATAATTACATGAATGACATCAAATTTATTTAATATATATGTAGGGAATAAGGAATACAGTTTGACCAAAAAATGCATTTTGAAAATGAAGAGTAGAAAAAGGATTATGAAGAACAAATGAGATAAGGATGAATATAATATGCTTGAGAATATTGAAGACAACAAAAAAATGTTCTAATGACATATGACGAGAGAATACATAAAATTAAGTATAAAAATAATGATGTACAAAATGTAAAGCCAATTTTCTAGTTGAAGAACTAGAAATATAAATGAAAGAGCATGCATATCACATTATCATGCATCTTACACAAATATCTCAATAAGACCAAATTATATTGAGAAGGAGATTACATAGATTAATACATGTAGATCAAATGACTGATGTAAAAAGAGAAAAACTATGACAACATAATGAAGATGTAATACGAAGACATCATCTCACAAATTGTAATGTTGATGTCGATCGTGATGAATAAACTACAATGGATAGGGAATTAGGCTATATGATGGATTTTATTGACATGTCAGTTTTATTGGTGAAAATGTAATTGACATGAAGTGAGTACCATAAACTCTGGAGGAAAGTTTTATAGATGCATTAGAATTAAATTTGCTAACATCAATGAGGAATTTCAAGGGCATATGCAAGATCCAATAGTAGTAAACACAAGAGACAAGGCCAATTCAAATGCAAGGGTACCAAAGAAACCAATAACAAAAAAATATTAATCCCAATGGAAATTAACAACAAAAAAACTCAATCAGAATGGAAATATTGAGATAAATTTCAAGACTATATAATTGTTGTTTCAACGCATGTTATACAAACTTGCTTCTCTACATATTTTTTATATTTGTTAAGAGTGTTATCCTAGAATGAATATTCGTCAAAATCTTGAAGGGCATGTTTTTAGTAGTTGATAACAAGAGAAAGGTATCCATTAGTTTTCTAAACCTAATAACATGGATCTTGGGCCTTAGCCACCTAAATTTACAAACTTGACCTAGGTGGAAGATATGTTGATTACATGTATGAATCCAATTCTTCTTGTAACCCATACAATAAGAAGGAAATACAAATGCAAAGGACATACCATTTGTTTTCAACAAAAAGTCAATGAAATTTCAAAAAGATTACATCATATTTCATATCTTCTGATTATCATAAATACAAAGAAACCAACAATGTAGAACTATTTATAACTTTACTGTGTTACTCTCTATTTCCCATTTTATTATCAAATTTATATAGTTTGAATATTATAAAATTATTGTTATACTACAAATATATATCATATATATGTTACTTCCTATTTTTCATTTTAATATAAAATACATATAATATAAATATCATTTATATTTTTACTAATCATATGTTGTTCTCTATTTCTTATTTAATATTGTATTAAAAATATATATTAAATATATTTTTATGCATAATAAATATTTACCTTTTATTTTATTTTATTTTATTTTATTTTATTATAATAATAATAATAATAATAATAATAATAATAATAATAATAATAATAATAAATTTATATATGGTTTAAGCACATAGTAAGATCACATTTTAATGACACAAACCAAAAAAAAATTACATTGTTAAAATCCGTGAATGGTATGGATTTGAGTGGATTCATGACATGCATTTGAATTATATGGAAAATTAGAAAGAGCACGCAACATTAAATTAAGTAATTTATAAAGATACCTGCCATACCACATTAAATATTATCCTTTTTTTCTAATGTGGTCGCCATGCGTACACCTTATGATGAAGACGTATATTTTTTAATTTGAAAATGTATACAGAAGATCAACTCCTGGAAAAAGATGGAGAAGAAGCTGGGGGAGAAATTTCCTCTTATGGATTATGCATAAACTTTATACAAAAAATTTCAAAATTTAAGATAGAAGGATCACAATATATAAGAGTATATAAATGAGTTTTACAAGCTCTCCATATAGATGTGGAGAAAAAGGCCATATATATAGTTTATGATTAAGAAGGATATTAGTTTATGTTTATGAGAAAAATGGTATGAGTGTTTTAAATTTGGTATAGATACCAATTACAAAATGAGTTAGTGATGATGTAGAAGCATTTGTAGACCATATACATCAGTTACAAGTAGTAAAAATAAAGTTACAGGAAAGTAATGAAAAGTATAAAACAATAGTAGATGTCAGAAGGACAAAAATATTTGAAGGAGATTTAATGATGGTTTACTTGAGGAAATAGAGATTTTTGAAATACACATATAACAAGTTGAAGTCCAATAAAATTAGACCATACAAAATTATGAAGAAAATTAATGGCAATGCTTATGAGGTGAGTTTACCATAGAATTTTGATATCTCTCTAGTATTTAATATTTTAGATTTATATGATTTCTATGGAGAAGATGGTGAAGGTGAAAAAGATGAAGAAGTAGATTGATATCAATAGGTGTCGAAGAAGAAAGAAAAAATAGAGCAAGTTCAGGATAATAAGATAATAAATGCAAGGCAATGAAGTTATGATAGGTATTTAGTATAGTGAGAAGGATCACAACATGAAGACAATACTTGGATTATAGAATGAGATTTAAAGAAGATTGATAACAACAAACGGCAACAGTAAAATTAGAACAACTCATAGCAGTTGAATTGTTTTCAACCAGAGAAGAATGATGCAAAAAAAAAAAAGATCAAACTTTTAGAGGCCATAACTTTTAATTAATAGCTCTGTTTGAGCCCATCTTCATGCTAAAATGACTGTCTCAAAAATTTCAATGCTACCATAACCTATGCTTCTAGTTATGTGACATTTTCTATATTTTTTAGAGGCCATACGTGACTATCTGAGGGTATGAAGTTACAATGTAATTTTTTTAATTTTTTTTTTAAATTTAAAAATTGTTTATTTTTGTAACCAGACTTGAACTTCAGTTGAAATTTATCTGATAAGTTAATTCTAATGTCTAGTTTATTTTAAGAGATGTTTAGAGTTATGTGCACTTGCATGTGAAACTTAATATAAATAGTAACTACTAACAATAACAAGTCAAGTTTTATTTATTTTTATAGTTTCAAATTTTACTAGTCAACTTCAATTATGAGTTCATACTTATTTATGCATAGTTTGTAATTATTTGAATTATTCAATATAAATCAATATAGGGTATTATTTCAAAAGTTTTGCTTATTAGTAATTTATTTGTCTCGATAGTATTTAGATTCATTAATACAGTGAACATTTTTTTAAAAAACACTAGAAACAAAAGAGAACTTGAAAGGAGGAGAAAGGAAAAGAAAGGCGATATGTTAAGAAATGACTAGAAAATTTTAATTGTGTTAGTACAACCTATAGCTCCAGTGTCCATGTAAAACCTATAATAACTTTTACATGTGAATAAATAATCATAAAAATCATTTATTTAAATTGAAAAAGTAAAAACTAAAAGCAATACACTTAATTTTACCAATGGTGTGAGGGTGCTCTTATATAAATGTCCTCTAAAGCCCAAGCCTCTAAATGTATAATAAATTCTTAATGCTTTATTAGTGATTTTTTAAATAATTAAAAATCAAAGTTAAATCAATAATATAAATGTAAAGAGTGAAGTTTTTTAAAGGTGTCTACAATATGTAATGTCGAAAAAAAACACAAGCTAAACCATGTATATAATATGTGTAATTATATATGTAATGTTCACTATGACTTCCATTTGTAATGAGATTGTTAACTCGTTTTTTATTACCATGGACCAAACCTAATGTGTAATAAGTTCAAATTTATTTAGAGTTTTTTTTTTCTTTTTCAAGCAGTAAATTGAAGTATTTATTTTAGAGAGATTAATTTTTCATTTTAATAATTTTTTTTCAATATTTAATTTCAAATTATTTATTTTAAATAGTTACAAAAGTTTATAGGATGTTATTTAGATTCTATGTTTGTGGTTTAATAATTAAAACAAATGCATTTATTTAAAACTATCTAGGTTCAATTCCTACCAGCGATCAAACTATTCATATTATTTAATATCAAAATATTCGCCCAGAAAGCACCTGGGTTTTAAGCCTAATTTGCAACATGCGTCTCCCCATTAAAAAGTACTTTCCACCGAGAAAAAAATAAAAAAATCCAGCATGGATAAGTATCATGTAAAACAACTTTGTTGCAGAGAGAATGATGATAAAAGACTGAAGTTATCTGCACAGAGAAAACATCATAGCATGCATTGGAAACTAGACTTTTTTTTTTTAGCTTTTGGGCTTTCTGCCATTTAGATGGATCTCTTTGCATGCCAACCTGCAGGTTTTGACACATGATTATTAGTAAACTTTTTTTTAACATTCTGGGGGATGACTGCTTTCATGAAAGCTGTATTAAATTTAGGTAAAGTATGCCAAAGATGACCCACCATCAAAAACGAATAATATTTTGGCTTCTGCTGTCAAAACAGAAAGTATATGTTGTACTGATAAATATATGTTTTCATCCTTTCCTTTTTCTGCGCCCCCACCGATATGTCAATTCATGGCAGGTGCGGAGAAGTTCAAAAGTTGAAGCTCGTTGTTAGTGGAAATCTAGTGCTTTCTATCGTGTTGGTTTCTCTTTAGGTTTAATAGAGAGATTGTTCGAATGCTTTTATTGAGAGGGAAAAATCTGTCACAATGATTGACATCAATGGCAGATGGATTGTTTGTGGACTCAAAAGCTCTACTCTTCTTTTTGTTTTTTTAAAAAGGAATGTTTGCGTCTTTTCATGAATATGGGTTGGATTTTTATTATTAGACATTCTATCCAACTTCTCTTCTTTTCTTTTTAATAAAAAATACATTAATCTGTTAGTATTGGGTGTATATTAATAATCAAGGTCTTTTGACATCTAAAATATTCGAAGATATTTATTCCGTTAAAGTTTTTGGGTCCGTAAAAAGTATTTTTACTTATTTTTAATATGAGAAAAGAATCTTTCTTTCAAAATGAAATTATAAAAGATATATTAAAAGTAATATGTAAGCCTTCACAAACCTGATCTAGATTTCAAGATTTCTATAATGAAATTACAGATAAATTCATTGCGAATTTCTTTTAGCCATTTTTTAAATATAAATTAATTATATATATATATATATATATATAAAAAGGAAAAAAAGAATTTGAGATTTTTTTCCCTCCTCTTCAATTAATTGATTTTGAAATTTTAGAATATATTCATTAATAATCTAAATCATAAATAAGGTCTATTTTTTCGATATAACTTATGTCTTTCCATTTATTTCATTTTCAAAGTAAATTTTAACTATTAGTAGAATTTATCTGTATTTTATAAAATTAAATTATTTACATTTTATTAAATTTTGAAGTTGGATCTATATTTATTTGCATTTTTTAAAATTGAATTATTCGAATCTCAATAAATTGGAGGTGGGTTTATATTTATTCTACCATGGAATGAGAAATTTCTAGGTCAAAATATCTACAAGAGTTCTCATGTCTTTATATGTAAGTTCAATGGCCTCTTTATTTTATAGAAAGATTAAGGATTCTAGATTTGTTTAATATGGAAGCCACAAATTTCATTTAAATTGTCGATAGAAGGCTTGAGAACGACTCATATTTATTTCAAAATTATTCAGGTGTATGTGTGTATCTTAGAGAGTGTTAGACTTTTACATTCCACATAAATTTCGAATAAGTGGTTTATGGATTAAGATATATATTATCTTTAATTAAAATTAGAACTTTAGTATAAGGATGATGTAAGAAAATCATTGACAAACAGATCTAATAGAGAACTTTCTCTAGGAATTTGTAAGGCCGCATGCACTCCACTAGAGAATATTAACGAGGATGAATATTCCATATGCCACTGTCATTATTTAATAGCATATTAAATTGGTTACTTAAGAGAGTTTGCTAGTTTTGACGGATAAAGTCATGAAGTGAAATGGAGCAATATTTTCTTCCCTCAGTGAATCATCATCACTACAAGGTTCGATATGTGATCTCCTAGAGAGTGGTGGAACCACTTATAATATGAGCAACCCTCGATATATTTCCTTGAGCTAGAAGAACTTATGAAGTTCAGCTATGTGAAATAAGGTTTGTTTAAGGATAATTTGACTCAACTTTGTTAACATATTTTTATGATTTGGAATCTAGGATTTCCCCTCCCACTTTAAAGTTTTTGGATGTCATCACAAAATTTTTACTACTAATAATAGTCCATCCCTCTTCCAAGTCTCAGTAATTGTTAACATCCCAAAATTGATTCTAGGCTCAGAACAAACCATGAGAGGACATCCTCATATCTTATGGTTAGGGTCTTGACAATGGAAACAAGAATTAGGTAGGTTAATAAAAATGAATTTTTAAGAAGAATGGTGGGAACCCCCTTGAATATCCATTCATTATTTCAAGTCTATTGTGAGGTCCACCTAAACATAAACCTAGTTGTGAGGTTAAGAAAAGTAAAACTTATTAGGCTCATGACAAATCAAACATCCTAAATGTTGGACTATGGTTTAAAAATCTCCATAATGTAATTGATAAGCTTGGTAGCTCATCCCCCATAGGGACTTTGAAAAAGGCATCCTTAGATACTATAAAATCTCAAATTTGATACAATAAAACTATTAAGGTGTTATGTATGAACCAACATTTATATTTTTTTAAGAGTATATACACTCATTGTTAGTCTTTAAAAAAATATATATTCTAATAAAATTACAAGCTCAAGATATCGTAATATCATATGAATCCCAAGCATACTTAATCTAAGTGATAAAAGATTGCTTAGAAGAAATATCGCTGATATAATATATAATAAAATTATTATTCTTATATAAATTGCATAAAAAATGAATAACATCTACATTTTAAAATACATATACAATATGAGGAGGACTAATGATATCATTATTTCATTATAAACTTTTATTTCAGTATCATATTTTTACTATATAAATAAGGTAAACCACTTGATATAAATGGGAGATCCAAGTCCCCTTACATCAAATATTAACCTTACTTATATCACTACTGGTCATCATGAACCAATCAAAGTCAACTTAAATCATCACTGGTCACCATTGACCATCCAAAAACCACCAACCTACCATGTCATAACAGGATAAACTTAGCATACTTTGCCAACATGATTTGACATTCTATAAAGGCAAGAAACAACAGCATTAAACTGTACGCATACGAAAAACCCCCAGTAGAGCTAAGGCATTGCAATCCTTAATCATACCAGCAAGAGAGCCAACAAAAGAGTGTCTCCGTGTTTTTTTTTCAATAAGCACATAATAAGATCACATTTTATTAACACAAACCCGAAAAAACAATTGCATTGTTAAGATCGGCGAATGGTAAAGATTTGAAGTGGTTCATGATCATGACATGCATTCGAATTATATGGAAAATTAGAAAATAGTCCGAGCATGCAACATTGAAATAAATAATTTATAAAGATTCATGGCATACCTTATTAAATATTATTTTATTTAATGTAGCCAGCATGAGTATAAATTATGAAGGTGCTATTTATTATTTTGGAAATTATTGATATATTATATTATATTTATTTATTTCATTTTTTAGTTATTTTTGATAAATAAATTGAAGGTTAAAAAAGGTATCTTCACTCATAGTATATATCGAGTTAAAAATTTCATTTGCTTCTCATAAAATCTATGAGAGAATAAGAATTATCAATCATTATCATATACCAATACCAAAACATGATCAAGTAAACACTTACTACATTTAATCTAAACCAATATAAACCATGTAAGAACTAATATATAACAATCGAGTGGTAGCCAAAAAACCTTAAAGACCAACCAAACCAACTGAGAGCAAAGAAAAGAGTTTCAAGCTACATCCCTTTGGGAGAAACCTCCCAATTCTCCCCTACCACCACAAGACCAACCGGGCCACTACTAAAACTAGTCACTACGCCTCCATCATGTGTTGCTACTCCCAATGCACCTAAGACCACCTTCGCATTAGACTCTAGCACACTTATTGATTATGAACCTGGACCAATCTCAGTAGTCACTGCCTCCACATTCCCCAACTGAATTTCCCTGACCAAAACTTGCATAGGGGGTGTCAAACCCTGCCACCTCCAAAAAGCTTGGTTAGTAACCGAGTTGCATTCCACACCCAAGCTGAGGAGCGATGAGCTAACACCATCCCCAATAATAATAGGGGACCCTCATGGTTGTAATGTTCACCATAGGGATATGTCATCCTAAATGTTCTGGTGCCCTATAGAGCTCTTGGCCAAGCATTTCTCAAATGAACCTACAATTCCCTAAACAGATAGAGGGGTATGAATCTATTGTTTCCCTACCTGAAAGCGGGAGATTGACTTGGATTTTGAGAGGGAAGTCTGCAATAGCTTCCACCAACCCAACTCAAAATCTAGGCCTAATCAGCCCTTCTGCCACCATCTTAACAAATTCACTATCTTCCATGACTAACTGTGAATTCCCAAGAAAGAGTAACGCCAAGCCTAAATTCACCTTGACATTGAGTGGCATTTATATGAAAACATAGCCCACCATTGTTTTGATGGCATACAAGGTTTAACCTGATTGTACCACAAATTCATGCTTAATTTGAATGTCACTCACTAAGCCTTCAAAAGACATATCTCAATGCTTCACACCCACTCTCGCTAAAGGCTCACTTTGAGCTAGTTGCATGAACCAATCCATTACACCAAAAGGTCAGGCCTAATAGTAAGGATCTTCTAAATCCGTTACAAATCTCCCAAAATCACCACACACAAGCAAGATAAATGAGAAATGAACAATAGTTTTAAGCCTCATTTTCCATGAGCCAATCACTCAATGAATCTGTAGTAATGACTATGGCATAATCATAAATGATTAGATCTGCTAAAGTGAAACATTCACCAAATAACCCCTTAGATACTCCAATCAAAGTCCCATCTGTCTAGAAATTAGAAGCAAAGGAGGGGGCATAGGCCACACTCCCCAAGAGTTGTCGCTAATAAAGTCATCAAGCTACTTAATACCTTGATTTTCTAAAAACTTGCTTCAAAATTCACTTCTCGGTAGCAATAATTAGTTTCCTAGGGTGCAAAACAATTTAGATTATCTTGGGCCTACCCCAGAATATTTTCAATGTGCCACACACTGCATGTCTATTGCATAGTGCCTAGATTAAGACCATGGAGTCCCCTTCAAACATCACTTTAGAGATTCCACACTAAACTACCATATTGATCCCTAAGGACATTGCTTGTGCCTTTGCTTCATTACTGGTCATGTCAATTAATTTGAAATAATTTGACCAAATCAAAGAACCAGTGCAATCCCATATGATACATCATGCCCTTGAGGCTTCAGGATTACCTCAGGATGCCCCATCAAAGTTGAGTTTGAAGACTCCTAGAGGAAGTAAAATTTAATCTACATTATTCACCCTGCAAACCTTTTTACTAAATACCCCTAACCCATTAATGGGGCATTGATATAATATTATTTATTAATAAATAATAAAATTTATAGAAATAGTTATAATAAAAAGGTGGCCAACTCTCTATGATGGTAAAATATATGGTTCAAAATATTATAGTATAAATATTACAATATAATAAAAATATAAGCACATTGGCTAAATATGGAAAAACAACACTATTAAAACTAGAAAAACTAAAGTATTTTTTTAAAAAAATATAGGGTGGGTTTATTCTATTGAAATTTATCACTCACTGCATAAGATAGCCAAATTGAAACTCTCAACGTTGCTCCAGATCATACAATATATAGACTTTGTCAAAAGACCTAAGTGGACCTCATTTTTCAATACCCTGTGCCATGATAATAATTTCTTTCAAGGGATCCAATATTTTCAATGCCTTAATTTCTATAGATGAGGTTTGTTCATAACCTTATGGAATAGGTTTGACTTTTCACAAAAGCATCCAATGGTAGTCTCAATTTGAATAAAACTTTTAAACTATCGTATGCATTTGTGGGCCAAACCCATTTTATAAATGCTCAAAAATTCTTTTGAAAAGATGATTTATATTTCTTCTTAAGATTATAAAAAAAAATATATTATTATATATGTAAAAATGTGTAAAAATATATATGATAAAAATGTAGTATTCAAATTTTACCATATATTTAAATTAGATGGAAATTATAAAATAATTTTAATTGAAAGACTATTTTTTTAGTAGGTTGAAGATATCGATTAAATCATTTACATATTTAGTATTTTTATTTATATTAACTTCTAAACAATCAATTAAATTATTAAAAAAAAATTAAACCTAATTTTATCTTCTTTAATCTTTCTATATTAATTATTTACAAAGATTTATAATATGTATTCCACTAAATAAAATAACAAACATCATCTCACTAATTTAATTATAATCCTTTCAATAAATACATCCAATTTGACTATTACTTTCAATAAATATTAAGAAATAAAGAATTTTACATTTTTTGATTTAGCCTTATATTCTATTAACTCTTTAAATATTTTTTAAAAATAATTATTTATTTTATTTTTAAATGATATTTTCAATAAAATAATTAAATGTATAGATTTATATTTTTCCATTTAGATTATAATAAATAAATTATGAGAATCAAGTTAAATTTAAATAATTATATATATTTTTTCATTAAAATTTTTGTTATAAATTTTATTTTATATAAATTTTAAATAATTTTATGTACATAGAATTTAACTTTTTTACGTAAATTTTTCTTAAATTTTTTTATTATATTAATAATATTATTTTACAAAATTAAAAATTATTCAAAATAAAACTTTTAAAATTTAAGGATAAGAATTACAACTAATTCACTTCTCTATCTACATTTCATAAACAACTTTTTATATAATAATAATAATAATAATAATAATAATAATAATAATAATAATAATAATAATTTTTGAAAAAAATTAAATCTAAACCATTTAATATTATTTTAAATTCCTATAAAATAAAATTAAAAAGTTTCAAAAATTTAAATAGAAATATTGATATTAAAAATTTTGCACATACTTTTCAATTCTAATATGTAAACTTTTAATCCATCCACTAAAGAAGGGAAAAAAAACTATAAAAATTATTATACCAAAATGATAAGACTTTTCTTTGTGAATCAAAAAGTTCATACCTACTTTTTAATTCTAGCCAAGTGCTACTTTATCACCTAATAATATTTAGAATTTTATTAAAAACCTCACTTCTGGTATAACAAACCCCTATATATGGTAGCAAGAGTTATATTATGGTTTGAAAGAGTCCACCACAATGACCCAAAACCTTCGACTGTAGTTTACACATTATTATTAATTGTCTAAAGATTACTTTTACTGTATACCTATTATCATTATATTTATTATAAAGTAATTTATATAATAAATAATAAATAATTTTTAAGTTTTTTTCCAGAAAATTTATAGATTTATTAATTAAACTAAAGAAGATAGAATATAATTTAATAATGTACAATAATAAGTTAGATTTGTTATTATTATATTATAAAATAATTTATATGATAAATAATTATTAATTTTCAGTGTTTTTGTAAAATATAAATTTATTAATTATACTAATAAAGAAAAATTATAGTACAATAATATAGAATAAAAAAGTGATTGGTAAGTATTCACTTTTTATAAAATATATATATTTTAATTGTTTTATTAAAATTAGTAATTAATTTTTTAAATATATTTAACATTTTTTATAATTTATTTATGTTAATTTATATAATATTTTAATTTTCATTTCGTAAACAACTTAATTTTATCCAACAAGAATCTCAAGACCTTAAAATACAAATTAAAAATATAATATCAACAAAACAAAACGAAATATAAATACAAATTAGAAATAAGTTAGACAGGAACCTACACGCTACAAATATTTTTTTGAAAAGGGAAGGTGGAATCTATCCCGTCTAAATTTTTAGAGATCTTTTTGGAGTCGTCTATCGACTTTGCATAACAATTTTTTCCAGCAGTTTCTGTTGGGGAAAAAAATCTCAAAACTTGTCTTATCATCATAATTTTCGGTTTATCATATCCATTATTTAATGTTTATACTCTTTAAATTTGAATCCCACAAAAGTTTCAGAATAAAACTTGCCTTGCCGATCCACTGCTGTACAATAATTCTACCTCCTTTTCCAAGTTAACAGATAAGTTACAATACATTTAACTGAAATAGATCCTTAGTGGATATCATATCATAAGAGTGAAACCCTTATGGCAAAAATAGAAAAAACATAGGAAACTCTCAAGAGCGTGGCCAGGGCAACTGACACATTAAAAAAAAGTCTCTCAGATACGACACTCATAGTTCCTCTAGCTTGCCAATAAGTAGAAATTAAGTAGGAAGAAATTTTCAACACCAAATAGCTATTTTACAAAGGCTTGAAATTTTAGCATGCAGTTTGTCCTTACAAATTCATCTCTTCTTGGAGTTTGGTATGGGATGATCATGGATTATGAGATCAAATAAAGTATATCATACCCTTAGTTAGATCTTTGTAAAACCATTATCACATCTTTCAAGAACATATTAAATTGATTTTAGTGTTGGCATTGTAATTGATCATGATGAATGAGGGTTATTAAAGGTGTTGTAGACCAATTAGTGAGGATGATAGTATGTTATTATAATTGTTATGTCATTCACCAAGGTACAAATAAGAATATTGTTCTTCAATTAGAAAAAAAAAAGAGTACACTCTAAAGACTAATTTCTCTTACTAAGGAAACATTGGGCTCACATCCTAATCCCCCTGTGTTTAGTCTGATCCCCGAAACACTGACATGTGGGCCTCTCGCACAACCCCCTAGTCCTTCATGCCCTGGACTACCTATGATGCTTTGATGGGTAAATTGAGTCCCATGGATTTGGGTATGCATGGCCAAAATGGCCCTAATCTACATGATCTTTCTTGGTTAATGCCACCCTCCTCTACCTCTGTGTGTGCCATCATTGACCATGTTCAATTGCTTTCACCATATTTTCTTTCCCTTCACATGATTTTGGAATGGTTGGCCATTATGGGCCCACCATCGATTTTCACCCATCCTTCAATTTTTGTTTGTGCGCATGACCCTATGTCAACTTAATCTTTGGATTCAAGGAGATGCACTCAAATGTATGTTAGGGACACTCTAAAAGTCATTGTTGATGCTCCTACCATTGATTCTCATGATTAACTACATGGTGCTCACTTCATGGTGCATGTAGCTAAGAAGATCTTGACCCTATAGATGGATCTATAGGATTTGGATGCATGAGTGACTTAAGGTTCATGGACAATCAACATCAAATAATTTTTTTTTTTAGTTTGGCTTGAGACAGTTTGAAGACCCATCTTTAGAGATGGTTTATACGGTTCAATAATTCCAAGATGGTCTTTCTTTTTTGGATCGAGGATCACCAACTGTTTTTGGTCCATGATTTTATTGATCATAATTTTCAATGTATATTTTAACTTATCCACATTATGATTTAAAATGTATGTCAAAACATATCCACACTAATTCTATAAGTTTACAACTGGTTTAGAATAGGTGAAAACAAGACTATATAAATATAACCTTGTAATCATTTGAGGACATCTTCCAAAACTAGAAGAGTTATTTTCATGTGTGTCTACAAAATGAGATATTTTTTCAGTTGTATAATTATCCACTTGGGTTTGAGTGATCAAGCATTGAGCAGAGCATTTGTGGTGTTAGAGATCCAAGACAAATGTGAGAAGTGTTTGTATGTATTGTGAGTCTAAGTTATTATATCTAGATTTTTTTTCAAAAGTTATTTTGAGTCCATTGTGACTTCTTATAATTTTTGTTTGGATGTAGTAAGACATAGTCTGCCTTTTGTTGAGATTGAATCTCATTTTATTTGTAATTGAACTCTAAATATTTAATAAAATTTTGTGTTCTTTTCTTTTGACTAGTTTTTTAAAGCTTATGTTGTATAATTGTTATGTACACTATTAGGAGTCTATTGGATTTATTTGATCCACTCAATCATAATACATCAAGTGGTATCATAGTTTTTTGAAATGTCTTGGAGTTAAATAATGCCCCATAGAGGCAGAGGAAGGGGTGAACTTATTCTGTGTGGAAGAGGCCCTAGAAATGTAAAGTTATTGGAAGCCATTATAGGTTTAAAGGATTGAATGGAAGCTGTAGAAATTTCCTATTGAAGAGGAGAGGAGGTAGAAGTGAGTGATTCAAAAGAATGAAGAGGAAGAATAATGATAGGAAATGGAATGACCTAAAGATAGGGTAATCACAGATATTTCTAAAATTGGAAGCAAGCCTAGGACGGATCTACCTGATTATGTTGGTAGTTTGGATCAAGAAAACTAAACGACTAGATATCAGTCATGGAGAAGTGTTTTGATTTGGGGTAAATTTAATACCCCAATATGGTTAATATCATTGTTACTAAAATAAAAGGTCATGCATCATCATGGTGGGACCAAGTCTAGCAAGAAAGAGTTTGTAAAGGAAGTGAAAAAATCAGAGTATGAGATTAAATGGGTATGTTGAATTACTTTTTTTTACTTATAATTACTCTATAATTTTATTTAAGAATTTTTATAATCTATGTCAAAAGGATTTGAGTGTGAAATAATACATAGAATAAATCTACGAATTGACAATCTGATATGGCCATTCTGAAGATACCGAAGAAAATGTTTCGAGATATATTAATGGGTAGAGACTTAGAATTCAAGATGATAATGATATACTTCAAATTAGATCGATAGAGGAAAAATACTATTATGCATTAAATGTTTAAGATAAGTTGGATAGAAAGAAACCAAAAAATTATGTTAGAGGTAGACGTTGTGGCAAGAATTTAGTGGGATGTGGACAAAGATCCAACAAAAAGGAAGATGAAGTTGTGAGTAGTTCATAGAGATGAGGATTTCAGTCCTTTAAAGGAATAGGATTTTGATCACAAGTACAAGGTCAAAGGTTCAATGGCACTTGCTACAACTTTAGAGCACATGGGCACTAGGCATATGAATGTCCAAAAGATACTAAGAAAAAGAGGAGTGTAAGTAGAGCTAATTATTTTGTCAAAATTAGAGAATTAAACAAATGTTAATCTAATTATGAAAAATTGTTGAGTAAAATCATAATGTATTAGATAGGCACTCACACAAGACTAATTTAGAACTTGATATTTATGGAAATATGTGAAAAGGAAAAATGTACTAAAGATAAATCACTTAGCTAACATTCGAATCTAATGGAATACAACATTGAATATGTGATTGACTATGGGACTATGTAAGGTCATTGTGAATCATGAACATGGATCCATATGGATCTAGAATAATGTCACACTATTTAGATAAGGCCAATATGCACTATCATCAATAGGGTGCATCAGAGTCTGGTAGGGTTTTTATCCTCTATGTAAAATTAGGTTTGTGTGCATTTATATATAGGTTTTGTGTGTGTGATGGGGTTTTTTGATTCATTGTGGAAGCCATTGTGTGCTTTATTCTTCACTTAAAATCTTGGCTCAATTGACAATGAATAATAAATGTGATAAATGGGGGTAAATGGTTAGGGGCTAGAGTTGTGCTTAACTTCAACACCCTCTGAGTTGAGCATTGTGTACATACCAATAATCTAAAGAGAGATTATACTCTATGTAGTTCTTCCATGCTATGGTGGTGTATGTAAAATACTAGTTTAATGATATATGATAGTGCAATCCTAGTTTAAATATGTGACTCAATAATAAATTGTTACCTTAGAGATGTATTCAGACTTAGTTTTAGGGATACTTATACTTGTGGACACAAAATTGGGAAGAATAGGTGCTTTCCTTTCAATGTGTAGTTATAAAAATTATGGTGTTTGTAATATTGAAGCCTTTTTCCAATTAGTGAACAAATGAATATAAAATGTGCTTATATAGTGGTATTTTAGGAATTGAATTGAATGGGACTTGAAAAACAAGTCAAATGACCATTATCTAAATTTTAAATTGATAAAGTAGACATTGTTTTGTTGGTGGAAGAAACCAACAATTTCAGACACTATCACCATGTGGAATTTTCCTTAAGGAATGACCTTGTCTGAGGATTAGATATAGATAAAATGGAAGTATGAATCATTCTAATAATGAGTCTAGGTTATTTGGAATGAATAATAGGAATGATTAGTCTCAAAATTGCTTAAGAATAAGGATCATCCACATAGAATTAGAGGAGTAGCAGTTTAGAATTATGGAATTGAGCATAGGGTAAGTGTACATAACCGATGCTTAAAAGGGCATTTTTTAGAATCTAATGTTAGTTTGAGTAAAATAAAGAGAGTTATACCTAAGCTTACATACATGTTTAGTAGGCTTGGGTGTAGACCACATGTTGAACAATGATTAATGCAAACTTGAAATGAAACATGTATAAATTAGTTCTCAGGGTAAGTGCACAAAGTTGGTAGAAAAAAAGTAGCCTACCTGTGGACATGATTTTCCTAAAATTTTAGAAATATAAAATTTTGTAGATAATTTGAGATATTTAAACTCCAAATTTGAAGATGGTGTAAGAAAATGAAATGTAGCATTTCGAGTCTAGTTTCTAAAACACTATTATTTTTAAAAAATGGTTAAGTATAAATAGGTCAAACATCTAAAATTTGAAGAGGAACTCATACTTTTTTAAGAGAATAGATTAGATAGATGGCCATGCGATGCACCATTTTTTTTAGCAGAGTTTAATATTTTTTGAAACACTTCAGTGAAAATTTAGATAAGATTTTATAGTTTCTGACCTATATTTTTAAATGAATACATTTTTTATGAATTTTGTAAGTAAATAGATCCTAAAAATTGACAAAAAAATGGAAAGTCATCTGTGTGATGTACCTAACTACCTCAAAAAAATGAAAATCAAATTTTTGAATGCATGTAGAATTAGGCCTAGTTTGTGACCATATAACTTGTTTTGCACTTGGATCAACTAAAGACAAATTACACATGAACATGTATAGGCATGTATGTTTGTGGTATTTAGTGGCCTAAAAAAGGTATAGTTAGAAATAAACATAGTTTGAAACCTTAAATTAGTCCAAAAATTACAAAAAATATATTTTTGGAAAGAGGAAAGAGTGCTTGTTGCAATGGCATTAATTTTTTGAATTTTAACATTGAATTTTGTGATGTATATATTGATTGAAGTTGAATTTTATTTTATTTATCATAGCTCTCAGACTTGATTGTAGATTGACAGGTCCAAGCCTTTGACTTGCAATTCCCAAGCCAAAAGGTGCAATATTTGAATTCAAATTTAGATAGCACAATTGCATTAATGTATAAGTCAATCGCATTAATAGATAACATGATCATGTTATTATAAAAGCAATAACATGTTTGTGATACTATTTTTTTACACATGAAAGCAGTGAACATGTAGACATAGTGAATCTTGGTTAACAAATAATGTGATCATGTTATTATAAAACAAATAACGTGATTGTGTTCCTATTATTTTGTACATAAAGGCATGCGGACATGCACATGAAGCCAAATTTGGCCAAAATATTATATTTACTACTCTAAATGTTAAGTATAAATAAATAACATTATTTATTTATACTTTAAATTTATTTTAGTAAATATAATAAATTAGGGTCACTCTGCATATAATAGAGTTGGTATCATAGCTGAACGCCTTATGACGTGAACAATATTTTTTCAAAATCTAATTTGGTCAGTACTTAAACATTTTCAGGGTCTAAATATTAAACCTAGGGATTTCAATACATAACTTTTGCAATTGATATCCATTTTTGGTAAACATAGTCATTTTTTAGGTTTTTGTGCCTTCCAGATTGATTCTTAGAATTTATAGGAGTCCTAGGTTTGTCAAAATTGAATGTTTAAAACTAATCACTTTGAACTTGATCCAAAGTGGTGTGATTGGGTTAGTGTAGGTCATATTGATGACCTGTACACATGAAATGACCACTTTGTGTTAATTTTACTTATTCATCATCCCTCCCTCATCCTTGATCACTTCTTACTCATCCATCATTACTCATAATCACTCTATCATCATTCTTCATTATACCAAATCACTCCTTGACCCTCACTATCCCTAGTCATCTCTAATTACTCCCTTATCATCCATAATCGCTCTTCCATTGACCCTCACTATCCCTCATCATCCCTAATCACTCCCTCCTCATTCTTCATCATCCCTAATCACTATTTCCTCATCCCTCATCATCCCTAATTGCTTCCTCATCCTTTGTCACTACCTCCTCATCCCTAATCACTCCCTTGTTGAATTTCATTATCTCTCATCATCTCTAATCACTTGGGATTATCATCCCTAATCACTCTTGCATTGATTATCACCATCCCTCATCATCCCAAATCACTCCCTCCTCATACCTCATAATCCTTAATACATATTTCGTCATCCCTCATCATCACTAATCACTCCTTCATTGACCCTCACCATCCCTCATCACTCTATCATTGACCCTCACCATCCCTCACCATCCCTAATCACCCCATCATCATCCGACGTAAGTATATAATCTAAAGATATCTTTGATTCCAATAATTTATTGTTCATTCCATTATACTATAAATTAACTCTTTTCTAAGACTTGTTGTGTTATCAATACCCATTTATGATATACAATTTTATTATTCAAGGAATTGGATGATATTCCAAATTAATAGTCAAGTAACATAAATATTAACACAAAATAGAGTCTAAATTTTAGTTCATTAAATTATCTTTGTTGTGAAACTGATTAGATGAAACTTTATTTGGTTCCACCTTTGGTAGCTTGGTTCAAAATATAAAAATTAAACACAAATCTCTTGTATAATTTTGTAATTCTGAGAATATTCGAATTAGATGAAAAGTTATTTGGTTTTCCCATTCTTGTATGACTTGAATCTTGGTCAGGTTCATACATGCACTCCTTTTGTGTGTAATGTATTCCAAATATTTAATCTATTACATGAAAAATGAACATTTATTCATGTTATCATAAAAATATGTTTCTGCAAAATGTGAAACACTAGTTCAACATGGTGTAGATGTTCATCCCATATTTTCTAAAGATTAAGATGTCATCAAGGTAGATTAAAAAAATGACATAGGTAAAGGGCCTGAGGATGTCATTCAACATCTCAATGAATGAATATGATAAATGAGTTAACCTAAAAGGCATAACTAACTAGTCCATCAATCCTTACTTTGTTTTTAAGACTATATTCCAAATGTCTAAATGTTCAAAATGAATATGATGATACCCAAACTTAAGATAAATTTTGGAAAAGACTTATACACCATGGATATGGCATAAAAATACCTTAATATTTAGATGAGGATAATGTTTCTTCACTTTAATCTTGTTAAGATTTTTTTAATTGATTCAAAACTTTGGCACAAACACAATTAGGCTTGTTCAAGACAATGATTCTGGCATGATGTGTCCATTATCCATGATTTAATGGATCTACCACTTTATATATTCATTCTCTAGAAATGATATGTTATATAAAGAGGTTTGAGGTAGTGGTAGTTAAGGGATCAAATAAATAGTATTGTTTAGTGCACACTATGTAGGAACTTATTTAGGTGATTGAAAGATATCCTTGTACTCATCTACTTTATGGCTTAATTATTTTGTCTTTGTTATTGTTGGATAAACCACACTATGATATGGTGACATAAGGATGTTATTAAATCTACTTATTACCATCAAGAGTATACTTATTATTATAACTGACAAGATTCTTGCACTTCCTATCACTAATAACTGAAAGCTTATGAACTAACTACAATATATAGTATTTCATATCATGACAATCTATCACAAAATTTAAAGGATTTACTTCATAGACTAAATTTCAATGGTAAATATATGGTTGACCACATGTAAAATATCACACACATCTAATGGTGAGATATCACAAAGGATTGCATATTTAAAAAAATTGATTTTATACACCAAGTGAGATTACTAGGTGATCAATTTCTCAAGGCTTACATTGAACCATACACTAGCATATGGTTATGGATGATGTATAAATTTCAAGTTTAATTTTTTAAAATATGCTTTAGGAGAAATTAAATTCTTTTGACTTCCATTGGAAATGATAAAGTGTTTGGCTCACCATTTACCTATATTTGTTAATGAAATAATATTTTTTATTCATATAATTTCTTGTTGGGGGGAGTAGAGATATTTTTAGTACCGACCATATCATTAGGTTTATAATATATTATATACTTACCTTAGTATAGTGCTATATAACTAGTACCCACTTCTCGAGATGTGCAAGTAGAGAGCTCATAGTGTGATACTCTTCATGGGATTGAATATTGAAGTTATGAATCAAGCACCACTTTCCAATCTTGGACTACTTGTTCTAATCATTTGAAAATTATTTTTGACTCTCTAGTATGATGAATCAATCAATAGGCATGCAAATAGAAGGCATTCAATGTAATTATTTAGATCATAAAATGTCCTCATATGGAAAGCAATTGATTAGTTTCAAGAAATCACATAGCTTGGTGATCCTCATGTATTTACTACACATTTTTGGTGCTAGGTGGTTTTACTTGGTTATATTTTTTTGGTGGATTTTCAATTTTGAATTACATCATTTATAATAGGAACATACTTTTTCATAGGTGTTAAATATTTATGTTTCAAATTTTCCTCCCCATAATTTTGAGCACTATGTGTTATATTTTATGCTAGCACTCAACTCTCCACTTATAGCTCCTAGCCTTATTAAACCCCAACAAAATACCACCATCAAGGTTTTTTATGGAGTGATTAAGGATGACTATGGATGAGAAGGAATTGAGTAGATATGATGAGGGAGTCAATATGGATGATGAGGGATGGTGAGGGTCAATTAGGGAGTGATTAAGGAGAATGAGGGTGTGATTAGGTATAATGAGGGATGGTGAGGGTTAATGAGGGAGTGATTAGGGGAAATGAGGGATGAGGTGTGAGTGAATAGAGATGATGAGGTATGATGAAATACTGATTAGGGATGATGATGGAAGGTGAGGATCAACGAGGGAGTGATTGAGGATGATGAGCGATGAGGAGGGAGTGATTAGGGATGATGAAGCAATGATTAAGGGTAATGAAAGAGTGATTATGGATCATGAAGGATGGTGAGAGACAATGAGGGAGTAATTAGGGATGATGAGGGAGTGATTAAAGATGATGAGGGATGGTGAGGGTCAATGAAGGAGTGATGAGGGATGAAGAGTGAGTGATTAGGGATGATGAGGGATAATGAGGGTCAATGAGGGAGTAATCAAGGATGATGATGGAGTGATTAGAGATGACTTGGGATAGTGAGGTTTAATTAGGGAGTGATTAGAGATAATGAGTAATGATGAGAGAGTGATTAGGGGTGATGAGGCATGAGTAGGAAGTGATCAGGCATGAGGGAGGGATGATTAACAAGTGAGATTAACATGAAATTGTCATTTGATGTGTGTATGTCATCAATGTGACCTATGCTACCCCCAATCACACCATTTTGAATCAATTTGAAAGTGAGTGGTTTGAAAACTTTAATTTTCATAAACCTAGGACTCCTAGAAATGTTAAAAATCTATCTAGAAGGCACAAAAACCTAAAAAATGACTAGATGTTTACCAAAAATGGACATAAATTGTAAAAATTATGTCCTAAAATCTCTAAGTTTAATAATTAGACCCTAAAAATGACTAGTTACTGACCAGATTGTATTTTGAAAAACTATTTTCCTTATCATAAGGTGTACAACTATGAGACCAACTCTATCATATGCAGAGTCAACCTAATTTCTTATATTTACTAAAATAAATTTAAAGTATAAGGAAATAAATTAACAATATAATATTTTGTCCTAAGTTTTCTTCATGTGCATGTCCATGTGTTTTTATGTGTAAAATAATAAGAATTCAATCACATTATTAATTTTATAATAACGTGGTCACATTATCTATTAACCAATATTCACTACATCTACATGTTCACTGCTTTAGTGTGAAAAATAATAGTAACATGATCATGTTATTATTTTTAAAATAATACAATCACATTATCTATTAATGTAATCACATTATCTATTAATGTGATCATGTTATACATTAATGTGATCACTTAAGGGCTTGTTAATTACTAATCCATAATTTAGATAATGTGATCATGTTATATTAATAATGTGATCACTTTATTTAATAACATGATCATGTTATTAAAAATGTCCAAAACATTTCCCCCCAACTCCATGCACTTACCCTCACTTAATATAAAAATATAATAGTAAAGACAATAAATTTAAAAATCAAATAACAAGGAATGAATACATCTTTTCATGAGCATGAACGTTCTGTTTTGTGGTGCAAAATTAGTGACCAGGGAGGGCAGGACACGTGGAGAATTATTTTTGTTTAAGTACTTGGATCAAATTGTGCATGCCCCAATCCTTATTGGTAGGAGAATGTGCTAAATGACTTAGGATGAATTTGAATCCATCATTTCATAAATCAAGGTAGTGCACTAGCTTAGAATCCATGTATGAATTTTAATAGATCATTCTAGTGAAAAACATGTGCAAAAATGAGAATCAACCAATGCATATGGTAAAATACTCATTTATAGTGCAAAAAGAGATTTATCTAAGTCTGGTGTATATAACATAGATAATTACATGGATGCCCATTCTTTATTTGAAATTTGAGCAAAAAATTGACCATGTGCCATGCACGTGCCCCAAATTTTATATCTTAGTATGTTTGATAACTGATAATTAAGTAATATCAACTAAATTTATGATTAAATTTGTGTAAAAATTTGGAATAAATGTCTTGCATGATGCTCCTAATCTAAGAAAAATCTATGATAAACAATGTATAAATCTAAAAATTGTCTAAAGTAATCACTGAAAACTATTTTGTGGACTGAGTATACTTATGAGAAATATAGAAAATGTATTTTTAACTGCTATGATAAAATAACATTATTTTATATAACTATAACCTGCATTGCTATCCAAATGGTATGGTCTTGTCTGAATATGCTTTTTGGGTAAAAACTAACTATGCATTATCATAAACTAAGAAAATACTATTTTTTTATATCTATGTAGTGGATTATTTCAACTTAGTCTTTGAGACAAAAGTAATATGTATGCTCTCTCCTTTGATGTGATTTGTGAATCTAGTGAAATAACTTAGCTCAAACCAAAAATCTATGCAAATTATGTTATATAAAAGATTAAAATCAGGAGTAATAATGATAACACTATATATAATGGCATCATATTGAAAATTTGATAAAATTAGTACATATACATGTAGAACCAAACATACATATTATTATGTCTAGATAAATGTTAGCAATTTGGAACACAATGAAAGATCAAAAAAGAGTAATTAAAATGAATAAAACTACTTGTGGAAGATGCTTGATATTGATCATGACATCAACAAACTATGGATATATATATATATATATATATATATATATATATATATATATATATATATATATATATATATATATATATATATATATATATATAACAATTTAGAGTCATGGACATGATGTATACATAAAGATTACACACACAAACACACAAGACAAGAAACAAAGCTAAAGGGCCTCATATAAGGGAAATATTCAAATGTCACTCACACACATAGGAACACACAATAAGGCTTAAATTAACAAATAAAAAAATGTTCAAATGTCCACAACTCAAGGATATGAATACACACAAATCTTGAAGAAAATAAGCAAACATGATAAACATCCATAAATAAGTGATATTGATCTACATAAATAATTTGTAACATTAGTGTATTCAACAACTCAGAAATCCAATAAGATAACAATGTGAAAATAAGTGAAAAAATATGAAAAAAAATTAAATAATGGATTTTACTATAGTATGAAAAAAATATTCATAGAGTGATAAACCCTAATTAAATGATTCCCTTAGTGAACTTATTGTGATGTACATAAGTTACAAAAGCCCTGTGACTATTTTGGATCTAAGAAATTAGAGCATATGCTCACTTAGGCCAACCATTGTGATACATACATCATTGTTGCATAAGCATTCTCCTGATATAACATTTCAAGTTAAGGGTTGAACATTTGATGAACCTAACCTTTGAACATCATTATTGCATAAGCATTCTCTTGTATATGCTTATCTCCTACCTTGTCCTAATCTTTGTGTATTTTTTCTATTTTATCATGGATGACATTGATTAATTTGATGATTATAACTATGAAACCCTTCAACAATATCTCCAAATATGGATCAAAATCAATTAATATTGAATTCCTTCAGGTGTTAAGGCAAAAAAAATAAAACCTTTGAATGGTGGTAGCTACCATCTCTTTCATTAGGTCCATGCTCCCATCCTTTCTATACATGATGCAATTCATCCCAAGAAGGATCCAAAGCATATGCCCTTACCTTCTATGCCAAAATTGATCCCCCAAGGAGATAAGGTACTTTGATACGATCATGATAATTTACATCATCTCCATAAGGAAATCATTTAGGATTTACAAATCATTAATAATGGGGATGTTCATTCAAGTTTATTGATCAAAATTCCCCTATTCCTATATTTACAAACAATATTCCCCTTATTAAGGGTGATAATCTTTCTTAAAATATTTTAAAAGGTTAACCAAGAAGTTGTGGCATATTTATTAAGTCATATCAAGCCATCAAGAAAAAGGAAGCATCCTAAATGTATACAAAATTATAAACATAAGATGATAAAACATTCCATAATGATAATGGTGGATGCATCACGTTCTTCAAATACTACAAATTCCTCAAGTAAAATATTGCATAATTTTGGACTTCAATATTCTCTCAAATATGGGTATCAAGGACAAGGATTGGGAAAACATGAACAAGGTATAACCCATCCTATATCTCTCAAGTGTAATCTAAATTGACAAAGCTTGGGGTATTCAGAAACAATCATGGATAACCAACAACCTATCAAAAAATTAAACATTGAGGTGCACATAAATACACATAAAAATTAGGAATCATCACATGGGGAACCAATGTTATAAAAAAATCCAAGAGATTCAAACAATCAAGCACCCTTTGGTAGTCCATCCTCATGGCATGGCAAAGTTGGATACAAAATTAGATAAAGGGAAAGGTCTAATAACTAAAATTGATGAGCATATAGATGTTCATCCTTCCATATCTTCTTTTTCATTGAACATAATGGATAAATTATATAAAAACCAAGTTCTATTAAGTCATATCCATTTATGGAGTCCTCTCAAAAGGATTCACAACAAATTTTATAGATCATAGCTCAAGAAAATATCAATGATACTATTTTGTACATGTTACTTGAGTATAACATGATTTATTTACCTTCTATTTGGCATAGATTAGGCAATCACCTTATTCTTGAATAAGGATTACCATATTGTAATTACCATCAAATCAAAGGTCACAATGCAATTTAATGTGGGGATCTAAAGGCCAAATTTCAAGAATACAAGATTACGGGACAAATAAAATTTTTATCCCCACAAAAAAACAAGTCTAATATTTCACATCTTTCCAAAGAAGACCTACCTTCAAACACACCTACAGGTGGATATATAACAATTTCTACAAATATTGATGGGTTATGTTGTACCCATATTCCAACTGACATAGAATGGGACTCATTTTGTATGAAGATATTTTTTGAACAAATGGGATGTCATACAGATGAACTAAAGAAATATCCATTAAATATAGACTTTGTTGGATATATACTTGTACCTATAACATGCATACTAGAGATTATATATTCTATGATATGCGTAAAAAATATAAATCCAAATATCACCTTACAACTAGGTCGGTCTTGGTTGGCCAATATGGAAGCAAAACTCGATATGAAAAATAGGTGCATTACATTTCAATTTCAAGGTAGAAAAATGTATGTACCACTTGATGGGTACAATGATACATCTGTGATAAGAAAAAATAGAATACATTTACTAAAATGCATTCCAACATGTGCCATGATATGTACTAAGACAAAGTGCCATATGAATAACCAAATTGAATTTCTAGATAGTCGTTTTCATTCTGATTAGGAAAATGGTTATTTATTTACATTAAAATTGGGAAAATGGATGGTTTTTCCATTTTCCAAAATATCTTCAAATATACAAAAAAAAAAATTAAAAATCATTAAAAAAAACTAAAAACACTTTTGTCACCTATGTGTTTTATTGGCTCCTTGGCATCTATGTGTTAGTTCCATGTTGAGGACTAGCATATCATTTTATCCTACATACACATGCACAAGCATACACATATAAATGATACACTTATGAATTTTGGGCCTTCCCTCTACTCACATCACTAGGATTTTGGAAGTATCCTTCTTCTTTGATCTTAATATACACATGTTATATGATTTGATGATCATTCTACACTATAATGTTTGAGATTACATATTTACTTAAACATGTCTATTATACATGATTATAAATTAGGCATGGTACTTGATATGATATGTACTTGACATTTTATGATGATGCATTAACCTATGGGCCACTATGACATGTTTATGTTGATTTCTTGTGATTTCATTTACAGACTTCCTTGAGTGTTTTTCCTTGCTATTGTATTTTCTCAAGCATTTGCATATGTTCCATTATATGTGGCCCATGTTCTTATGTTTGATTTATTGGACATTTGAATATGTCATTTCATTATTGGACATTTGAATATGTCATTACTTATTGTATGGACATTTGAATATGTCATTCATTGATTTATGGAAATTTAACTAAGTCATTTCCCTTAGATTTTGTGGTATTTGAACATGCCCCTTATTTATGGTCTCCTTAAACCATTGCATTTTGAATTAATTTTTAATGCTCTTGTGTGTGTGCTTGTTTGCTTATTTAGCTTCTAATGTTACTATCTAGAGTTTACATGATATTTATCATGCATATTAGGCATATATGTGATCACATTATTTATATGTGATTCAATGATACATTTACCTAGACATGTTTCCTTCTATATGCTATATGGTTACATTCATAGATTTACAGTTGTCTTACCCTTTTGTGGTGAGCTAAATACTAGGTAATATGTTTCCCTCACCTCATAGGGTGGACATATTAGTAGGAGCATGTCAAGGTGACATGGATTCCATATTTTCATAGTTATTAGATTTAGTGGGGGTGTGCTTTTAAATCATGTTCTACACACTCACATAGTATATGGTACTTACACCAAATTTTAGATTTAGTGGGGACATGTCATGATGACATGGTGTCCACACATTCATAGTTTTTAGATTCAGTGGGGGCATGCTTTGGAAGCATGTTCTCCACCCTCACATAATATATGGTACTTACACTAGTTTGCAAATTTAGTCGGGGCATGTCATGATGACATGGATTCCACACATTCACAATTTTTTGATTCAATGGGGGAATTATTTGAAAATATGTTATCTATATTCATTAAATATGGTACTTATAATTCATAAATTTAGTGGGGACATGCTTTGGAAGCATGTTCTTCACACCTTCTCAGTATTTAACATCTCCAGTTTATAGTGGGGTCACGTTTTGGAAACATGTCCTCCACATTGGTGCTTATATAAATTTCATATTTCTCCATATATGTGGGAGAATGTTTTAGAAGCATGTCCTCAACACTTATATATTTTTTTGAATTGGATAAAACACATAGTTATATGATTTTGATACACATTTGTGGCAGAATTCTATACATGGTACCATTGTTACATAGTTTCAACATGAGACAAATCTAAGAAGCATTTTATATGAAACATGTTATTGATATTAAAAAATACAAATCAAATTCATATTCTAAAACTATTACATGTACTAATATCCCTCATAATTTTGTAAACTTTAGCGAGTCAATCTATTGTAGTTGTTGGTTCACCTTTTGGTAGGGTTAGGGTGATTAAATCACTCAATCTTGCCAAGTTTTCAATTTGGAATTGATCATCTAAACTCACCAGGTTATGAGTATCATTGGGTTGCATGATTGAGCTAATCTCAACTACCAGGTAGCAACTAACTTTTTTCCAATGTTGAGGGCATGTGCTCTCTCTCTCTCTCTCTCTCTCTCTCTCTCTCTCTATATATATATATATATATATATATATATATATATATATATATATATATATATATATATATATATATATATATCTACATATATATGTATGTATATATATATGTGTATGTATATATACATACATATATATATACATATATATATATGTATATACACACACATAGATATATATATGTACATATATATATACACATTATATATCTACATATATATATATATATCTATATGCATATATATATATATATATATATATATATATATATATATATATATATATATATATATATATATATATATATATATATATATATATATATATATGTATGTATATATGTTTATATATATACGTATATATATACATGTATATATATATGTATGTATATATATATATACACACATATATATATATATATACATACATACATATTTACACACACACACACACACACACACACACACACACACACATATATATATATATATACACGTACATATATATGTATATATATATATGTATGTATGTATGTATATATATATATATATATATATATATACATACATACATACATACATACATACATACATACATACATATATATATATATATATATATATATATATATATATATATATATATATATATATGAACTTAAAATTTTTATCTATATTTATTCTAATGTTAGTTTCATAGCCTTACAATGATACATATTTTGTAAAAATAATTTGCTAATAGGTAAGGTAGTTATAGAGACACATATGTGTACTCCTAAACCTTGCTCTTTCAATTTAAATCTATTTTGAATATTTATTAACCCATATTATATGCAATGAAATTATAAATTATAACATGTTGTTGGTTGTAGGTCAGTGACCAAAAAATCATTCAAATTTAACTCAAGCAAAGACAAGGTGTGTGTGCACACCCAAGTTCTTATTCCTTTCCTTTAAACTAGTAATTTCATTGCTAGGTTAAATGGTTGGCCAAATCTAAATGATATATTTTTATTATGTATCATCTTAGTCTTGTACACTTGGTTAAATTCAAAACTTGATTATTATTATTAGTTCTACACATGCCTTACATATGTAAGCCTCACATCAACTATACCTTGTGCCCCTTAGCCTATCTCTTTGTCCAATTAGCTTATATTGATGACACAAACATTCCATCTTATCTATAATGGTTTAAATGTACTTATAATATACATATAAAAGTTATAAGCTTGTGTTTACTCTCTTTCTCTGTGGACACTAATGTCTAGAAGAGACAATAGTGTCAACATTACTGTCCTACCCTAACACAAGTGTTCAATTCCATACAATCATCCAATTTATAAATGAAATGTATCACAATGGTTGGCCTAAATGTTTGAATGTGATTTATCTCTTGATAGGATTGGTATAAATACAATATCAACCCTCATTCATTCCTCACCTATAAATCAGAATAAAATAACACTCAAGAAGCGTTCAAGTTACCAAAATATTTCTTATTTTATCTTATTTTGATATTAATCAAAGGAAATACCTAGTTGTAGGTCTAAAGTACTAATGGAGTAGTCATAAGGTCTTATTTTTCAAGTCACAAGCTAGGTCACTATTGTACTTGCATTACACATATTACATTATTCACACAAAAGCTAAAATGTAGGGTAAAACTTTCTTCTAGAGTATTGACTATGTGGGAAGTGCCCTTTGATAGTGGGGTCATTATGGGTTAGCACGACATCATGTGCCCACTAACCCATTTTCCCCTAAGGTCACATTCAAGATAGAAATCTAAGAATTTTCCATTTCACCATAAGTGATAGTCCATGACATAGATATGAGTTCACCAAAGAGAAAGTGAATCCAAACCCAGAAGCATCTAGGTTGTCACATCCTATTTGAATAGATATTATGTACAAGACAATATAATCAAACTTAGACACTAAAATCAATGCATCTGTCCTAGACGGACACAAGTGTCCATAGAATTAGAGGCACTATATCAAAAATCTAAGAATAGATCTAGAACTATGTTCTTTTATACTTCTTGCATGTAGTAGATCCAACACTGTGTTAGCATCAAAAATAGATAAGTACTTTATTTTATGCCATTTATATATCTAGCATAGTTTTACTTTCCTTTAATAACCTATCCCAGTCTTTTAAATTTAGCATATGGTACATCTAAGTTTAACATAATAATTGGCCTATTTTAGATTTGATATTCAACCTTGTTCCCTATCATTTCCATATCCTTAACCCTATTTACCCAAGTAGACCTACAATCCAAATTAAGGGTTAAACAAGTACACATATTCACACTTGAACTATAATCAACCATGAAAATTTATATAGGATGATGACCAATGTAAGATCAAATGAACAAAGAGTGAAATTCAAAATCATTTTAAACTATATCATGATATGTAATGTGATTGTGAGAATCATATATAAATGAGGACATCTAATATAGGTGAATTAGATCTAACACATGCAACTTTTGAATCAAGATATCAAATAGAGCAAAAAAATCAATGAAAATTATCATATTTAATACAACATTCCTCCATGAATTTAGATTTAAAATAGGTGTACAAATATGAGTGATGAAAATTAACCATCCCTAGAATAGTGGTAATAGGCATGTAACTGCCATATTTGGAATAATCGATCAAAGACTAACTCCTACCAACTAGCTAGTAATGACAATCAAGTGTATATACCTATGAAAAATGTCACCTAAACAATCTAAACCACATGTATAAATAAACCAAATCAAGTAAATAATTAAGAATAAAGTCATAGAGTTTATTATGTTTGAAAAAATATAGTCTAAATGTATGTTATATCTAGGTGGTATAAAATGTAATTAATATGTCTAGATTCATTCATACATTTGACGGATTAAATGTATGCATAATGGACATTTCTAAGAATAGCATGTTTTATGATGGTTAGTAGAGAGTACTATATTGTGTTTGCTTAAAAAAAATATAGTGTGCAAATTAATATATACTATACTCGGTTGGTATAATTTGAACTTGTTTAATTAATATTTCTAATATGGAATGTGTGTGTGTGTGTGTTTATGTGTGTGTGTGTGTGTGAAATTCATTTCTATATTTGATGGAATAAATGTATTATTTTTTATTATTCCTATGCTTATCGTGTTATGATATTGATAGTAGGATGTAGTCTGTATGAAACCATTAGTTATACTATGTTAACCACATCTCGTATTGGTGTTACTGAGTAAGTAGTGAGATGGATTTCACTAGCTTACTAGAATCACAATGCTAGATGAAGGTGATATAATCAAGTGGTGTGTATGGAATTCACTTATCCTTAGATCATTATTTATTATTGAACACCTTGGCCAGGTAATGTTTACTGAGATATTTTTATTTCATGAGTATGATTTACATGTTTGTGTGATATGTTGCAATAGAATGGGTTTTTATGATACACTACATTTTTTATTTTGGGTATGTACATAGAGTTGGAGGATAATTATATGGACATTTTAGGTAATGTGATCACATTAATAAATAATGTGATCATGTTATTTAATTAACGTGATCACATTATTTAAATTATGGCTTGGTAATTACCAAGTCATAATGCTATCACATTATTATGAAAATAATAACATGTATACTTTAGTGTCAATTTAAATAATACATACGTGTTATATAATGTGTTATACAATGTGTATGAATTATATAATGCGTACATATTATTTTATAATAAGACCAAAACCATGTCTGTAAGCATGTGGGATTTGAACATGAAGTTAACTTTGGCAAGAAGCTTATATTTATTATTCTAAATGTTAAGTATAAATTTACATTCATTAAATCTTATACTTTAAATTTATTTTAGTAAATATGAGAAATTAGGGTCACTCAGCATTTGATAGAGTTGGTATCATAGTTGCACACCTTATGATGTGGAAAATATTTTTTCAAAATCTAATCAGATAAGTACTTAGGCATTTTTAGGGTCTAAGTATTAAACCTAGGAATTTTAGGACATAAGTTTTGCAATTGATATCCATTTTTGGTAAATATATAGTCATTTTTTAGGTTTTTATGCCTTCCAGATTGATTCCTAGCATTTCTAAGAGTATTAGGTTTGTCAAAATTGAATTTTTAAAACCAGTCAATTTGAAATTTTTGCAAAGTGGTGTGATTGGGGTAGCATGGGTCACATTGATGACCTGCACACATCAAACAACCACTTTGTGTTAATTTCACTTGTTCATCATCCCTTCCTCATCTTCTATCACTTCCTACTCATTCTTCATCACTGATAATCACTCTCTAATCATTAATCATTGTCCCTAATCACTTACTCATTGACCCTCACTATCCCTAGTCATCTCTAATCACTCCCTCATAATCCTTGATTACTCCCTCATTGACCCTCACTATGCCTCATCATCTCTAATCTCTCACTCCTCATCCCTCATAATTAACTCATTGAACCTCACCATACCTCATCACCTTTAATAACTCCCTCATCATCCCTAATAACTCCCTCATTGGCTTTCACCATTTGTAATCACCACTTCATCATCCTTAATCACTCCCTCCTTGTCCCTCATCATCCCTAATCATTCCCTTATTGACCCTCATCATTATTAATCATTTATAATCAATCACTCATCATCCATAATCCCTCCCTCATTTCCCCTCACCATATATCATGATGCAGAGCCCTATTGCATACTCTGGTTGTCCAAGCTCTTTGCCAATATCCACCTATCTTTCACTTTGTCTTTCCTTGCTTGATCTCCATCTTTGGACCCTGCATACATTTAAAATTCACATATAAATTTTATTCATTTAATTTATTCTACACCATGATTTGGATGGTCTCACTAAACTCTTGATTCTATTCTCCTTACTTAATGTATTCAATCTCTCTTACTTTGAGACTATCCCCCTTACTAATCTTTATGCTTTATAACAACTTGGATCAAATCTTGGCTCTGGTTCCTTATGATTTAATATGTATCTAAAAAAACTCCTTCCACTCCTTTTATTTCTCTATAACTTCTTCTCAACCCTACTTAACTTCTCAACACAATCCTCATATCATACACTACCTCTTACTCTGTCATAAACTCTTCTTGTAGCTTTTTTTGGGGCTAATTTCCTTGGTATAGTCTTATACATACTCAAATAATCAAATAAAACTCATTTATGGATACCACATAATGTATCCCATCTCTTCACAAAGTTTTAGGCTTTGGTTCAACTATTTGATAACTTCTTTTGGCTCTTTCTAATCTTGAATTAGGTCTTTAGGTTTCCTTATACCCTATCTACCACATAGTCCTCCCCCATCCATACTTATCCATAATTACACAACTTAAAAAAAAATATATATATTTTTTCATGTTTAAATAAAAAAATTCATAAAACTTCATGAATTATTGATGGTTACAACTCCTAAAAACTCACATTGAAAGTAAAAACCCTAACATAGGGTTTGGACTAGTTTTACTAACCTGAAAGGGTCAAAATGAGATTTCAATCTTCCAAAGGCATTTAAAATGAATTTTAATGTTGTATTAGGTATTATTTGACCCTTTTCATGTTTTCAAAGTGTTATATTTCCCTTTTTAATCTATATTATATTGACTTAACCAAATTTGAATAAACTATGTACTCAGTCACAGGTCTGCAGTGATATAATAAGAGGTTGTTTATTATAAAACATTCCAAAAAAGGTTATAAATAAAAATTAAAATATTATTAAAATTTTTTACACACTTTATAAAACCAATTCCTTTCATCTACAACACTGAATTTTCCAATTTCCATGAGACACCACTTTGATTGTGTTAAGTTTCTTGATGACTGCAAGACTATGTTAGTTTTATTTTTGCTCATCCAAATATATGAAATAAAATTTAAATAATATAATAATTCATGATCATATGATAATAAAATCACCAAAATATACATTTTAATGCTCACTCCAATAAATTCATATACCTTCTCACATAGATGTATACTCATAACTTTTGCTCACAGAAGATAGGGTTGTGTTGTTCAACACAAAATGTCCTTAGAAAAATAGAAACATACAATGTTTAAATACTATTAATGAATTATTATTTAAATTTATTAATTAAAAATACATTTAAAAATCTCACCAATTATAATCTCCTATTCCACAAGACTCTAACCTTCACTCAGATTTCAAGGCACAATTTGTAAAAACACAAGTTATACAATTTGTAATTTGAACATTCAAAAGATTTGAAACTCAAATGACAAGTGATATAATCACCATAAAATAAAATTTATTTTTATATTACCACTCACACCAATATCACAAATAAATTTTTCCTAATCATGTTTCACGATCATGTATATTGTCAACCATCTTTGCACATATTTAAGAAGATGCAGGGTCTATTTGCTTTCTTGTCTACAAATAATAAAAAATTGTATTTATTCACTTGTTTGGGATTATTTACATTCATAATTTTGAATCCTACCCCCTCCAACTCTCTTGACTCTAATTTTGAATACAAAACAAGACATGGACAATACTCTTATTACCAAATAACCATCAACTAGATTATAACTTATTTTGTATGTTGAGAGTGTCCTTAACTAACTCAAATACTAACATATTTATCAAATATGAGTTTATTTATATGTGTTGTAACATCCTAAACTCCTCAGTAATATCTAACCACACCAAATTCAACATTTGACTTCTTTAGACAAGATTGAAGTCTCTATATAAAAGTTCAAAAATTTGAATGAAAGATTTGGTAGGAAAGTCCAATACAACTCTAACTCAAAATTGACACAAAAATAGAAACTTAGAAAGACTCCTAAAAAATTATTATGACCTTGACCACCTTCAAAAGACTCAAAAAATGTAAACTAGATCACTATTTATATTGGGTAGTGATGCTCCTACATCAGCTCATCAATCCTAATTACTGCTTCATCATACCTCATCATCTCTAATAACTCATTATTCATCCCTCATCTCCCCTAATCACTAATTAATCCTCATCATACCTAATCACTCCATCATCTTCCCTAATCATTCCCTCATTGACCTTCACCATCCCTCATTATCCCTATTGACTCCCTCATCATCTCTACTCAATTCCTCCTCATCCCTCCTCATCCTTAATCACTACATCCACTACCTTGATGGTGGTATTTTGTTGGGGTTTAACAATGTTAGGAGATACAAGTGGAGAGTTGAGTGCTAACATAAAATATAAGACATAGTGAATAAAATGATGTGGAGGCAAATTTAAAACATAAATATTTAACACCTATGAAAAAATATGGGCCTATTAGAAATGATGTAATTCACAATTTAAAATACACCAAAAAAAGAAAAGCAAGTAAAACCACCGTAGCACCAAAAATGGGTAGTAAATACATGAGGATCACCAAGCTATGTGATTTCTTGAAACCAATCAATTACTTTCCATATGAGGACATTTTATGATCTGAATAATTACATTGAAGGCCTTTTATTTTTATGTCTATTGATTAAGTCATCATACCAGAGAGTGGAAAATAATTTTCAAATCATGAGAACAAGTAGTGAAAGATTGGAAAGTGGTGTTTAATTCATAACTTATATATTCAATCCAATGAAGAGTGTCACACTATGATCTCTCTAATTTCACATCTCGAGAAGTGGGTACAAGTTATTTAGAACTATAAAAAGGTAAGTAGATAAGAGATTATGAACCCAATGATATGGTCAGTACTAAAAATATCTCTACTTCCCACAACAAGAAATTATATGAATTAAAAATATTATTTCATTAACAAATGTAGATCAATGGTGAGCCAATACACTTCATCATTTTATCCTAAATTGAACTTGAGCCAATATTATTTCTCCTATATCATATTTTTAGAAATTGAACTTGAAATGTATACATCATCCATAACCATATGCTAGTGTATGGTCTAGTGTAGGCCTTGATAAATGGATCACCTAGTAGTGTCACTTGGTGTAAAAAATTAAAAATTTTAAAGATGCAATCCTTTTTGACATCTCACCGTTAGAGGTGTGTGATGTTTTACATGTGGTCAACCATATATTTACCATTGACATGTAGTCTATATGAAGTAAATTATTGAAATGTTATGATAGATTATCATGATCTAAAATACCATATATCATAGTTAGTTCATAAGATTTTAGTCATTAGTGCTAGGAAGTGCAAGAATATTATCAGTTCTAGTAAGAATTAAATGCATAATGACATTCTTATGTCACCATATCATAGTGTGGTTTATCAAAAAATAACAAATAAAAAATAATAGAACCATAAACTAGATGAATATAAGGATATCTTCTAGTCACCTAAATAAGTTCCTATAGATTGTACACTAAACAATACTATTGATTTGATCCCTTAACTACCTTTACCTCAGACATCTTTATACAACATATCATTTCTCCTGAATGAATAGATCAAGTGGTAGATCCATGAAATCATGTATAATGGACACATAATGCCCAAGCCATTACCATGCAAAACCCTAATTGTGTTTGTGCCAAAGTTGTGAATCAATTAAAAAAATATTGACAAGATTAAAGTGAATAAATATTATCTTCATTAAAATATTAAGGCATTTTTCTACTTTATCCATGGTGTAGAAGTCTTTTCCAAATTTGATCTTAAGTTTGTATATCATCATATTCATGTTAAACATCTAGACATTTGGAATATAGTCTTAAAAATAAAGGAAGGATTGATTGACTAGTTGGTTATGCCTTTTAGGTTAGCTCATATAATGAATTCATTAATTTCAAGATGTTGAATGACATCCTCAAGCCCTTTACCTATGTCATTTTTTTAATGTACCTTGATGAAATCTTAATCTTTAGAAAACATGGGATGAACATATACATCATTTTGAACTAGTGTTTCACATTTTACAGAAACATATTTTTGTGATAACATGAATAAATGTTCATTTTTCATGCAAGAGATAAAATATTTGGGACACATTGCACACACAAGGAGTGCATGTGTGAACCTAACCAAAATTCAAGTCAATAGGAATGGGAAACACTAAATAAATTTGTATCTGATTCAAATCTTATCAGAATTATAAGATTTTACAAGAGATTTGTGTTTAATTTTTATTTTTTGAACCAAACTACCAAAGGTGGAACCGAATAAAGTTTCATTTAGTCAACTATACAATAAAGATAATTCAATGAACTAAAATTTACACTCTATTTTGTGTTTATTACTTATGTTACTCGACTATAAATTTGAGATATCATCTAGTTCATTCAATAATAAATTTGACTATCACAAATGGGTATTGACAACACAAGTCCTAGAAAAGAGTTAAATTATATTGTAATGGACTAAAAAACATATGATTGGAATCAAATGTATCTTTATAGTGTATAATTACTCCAGATGATGAATGAGTGATTAGGGATGGTAAAGGATGGTGAGGGTCAATGATGGAGTGATGAGGGATGGTGAGGGTCAATGAGGGAGTGATTAGTGATGATGAGGGATGAAGAAATATTGATTAGGGATTATGAGGGATGAGGAGGGACTGATTAAGGATAATGAGGGATGGTGATAATTAATGAAGGAGTGATTAGGAATGATAAGCTCAAGTTATTAGAGATGATGAGAGATAATGAAGGTCAATAAAGGAGTGATTAGGGATGAGGAGGGAGTGAATACAAATGAGGAAGTGATTAGGTATGATGAGGGATGAGGAAAGAGTGATTAGGGATGATGAAGTAAGGGGAGGGAGTGATTAGGGATGATGAGGGATAGTGAGGGTCAATGGAGGAGTGATTATGGATGATAATGGATTGATTAGAGATGAGTAGGGATAGTGAGGGTCAATGAGGGAGTGATTAGGGACAATGAGGAATGATGAGAGAGTGATTATGGGTAATGAGGGATGAGTAATAATTAATCAAAGATGAGGGAGGGATGATAAACAAGTGAAATTAACACAAAGTAGTTGTTTGATGTGTGCAGATCATCAATGTGACCTATGCTACCCCAATCATAGCACTTTGCATTAATTTGAAAGTGAATGGTTATCAAACTTAAATTTTGACAAACCTAAGACTCCTAGAAATGCTAAGTATCAATCTGAGAGGCATAAAAACCTACAAAATGACTATATGTTTACCTAAAAAATATCAATCACAAAAGTTACATCTTGAAATCTCTAGATTTAATACTTAGACCCTAAAAATGCCTAAGTACTGACCTGATTGGATTTTTAAAATATATTTTCCACATTATAAGCCATGAAACTATGAGACCAACTCTATCAGATGTTGAGTGACCCTAATTTATTATATTTACTAAAATAAATTTAAAATATAAGTTTACATTTATATTGTTACATTTATTTTCTTATACTTAACATTTAGAGTAGTAAATATAAGCGTTTGGCCAAAGTTGCCTTCATGTGCAACTCCCACATGCTTCTAGAGATGGTTTTGGTATTATTACAAAATAATGTGTACACATATAGAACACATATGCATTATATAATAAATTACATAACTCATACATGTTATATAACACACACATGTTATTTGAATTTGAATTGAAAACTGAACCTTTAGGTTCAAAAATGGCTTGGATTTCCAAGCCAAAGGCTTGTGACTATGCATCTACAGCCAAGATCGAGAGTTTTGAGAAAAATCAACAAATTTTAACTTCAATCACCAAATACGCTATTGATTTTAACATAACAAATCAAAAAATTAATACCATCACAACAAGCACACTATCCTCTTTTTTAATATATGATTTTTATAATTTTTGTGATATTTTAAGGGTTCAAACTATATTTATTTCTAGTTACACCTTTTTTAAGCCACTACATGTCGCACCTATACATATATATTCATGTTTATCTAAAAAAATTGTTGATCCAATTGCAAAATAAATTATATGGTAACAAACTAGGCCTAATTCTACACACATTCAAAAAAAAATCAATTTTCCTTTTTTTGAGGTAGTTAGAGTGGGCTGCACTGACAACTATCTATTTTTTATCAGTTTTTAGGATCTAATTAATTGAAAAATTAATAAAAAAATTAATAAAAAAATATTCATTGAATATATATATATATATATATATATATATATATATATATATATATATATATATATATATATATATATATATCACACTAGAAGATCTTATCTAAATATTCACCAAAGGGTTTCAAATAATATTTAATAATGCTCAAAAAATGGTTGGCCACATGACCATCTATCTACTATGTTTTATTAAAAAAAATAGGTGGTCCTCTTGAAATGTTAGATGTTTGACCTACTTATACTTAGCCATTAAAAAAAAAAAAAAAAAAAATGGAAACTAGACTTGAAATTCTACAATTCATGTTTTTATTCTATCTTCAAATTTTGAGTGTAGCTCAAATTATCTATAGAAGTTCAAATAAATGAAATTTTAGAAAAATCATGTCCATGGGTAGGCCCTTTTTTCTCCCCCAAATTTGTGTACTTACCCTTTTAGAAATCATATAGTAAATGGGTACTAACTTGTCTCTCTGAATTCCCTCACTATCTACTCATTTGTGAAGGGAAGGCCATTCCTTGATGGGATTAGTGCGGGTGATTTTTGATCTATCATTGATGTGAAAAGGTTCTTGGATAATTCTCTCCCTCCCTACAGTAGTACTACTTTTGAGATAACACTTGCGATTACCACAGATACTAGAGTCTGAGGAATTATGCTCTAGGGAGCCATGTATCTTATATATGTACTTTTTATTATATTGTATTTATTATTAAAACATTATCACGATGAGCTATAATTAATTATTTATTTCACATTGATAGCAGTGGTTACTAGCATGTATCAGTCATAGTTGGTTAATTGTAATTACTTTCTATATTAATATTATGATGTGTTTATTATGATGATAATGATCAATGATGTATGGTGTAGTATACTTCATTTACAGTTGTCTCACTTAGAGTATTTTATATGATCAATGGTTAGATTATTGTGGTGTAATATAATTATAGCATATGTGTTTAAATTTTAAAAATTATGTATTTCTAGGTAGATCCCAATGGGGATGTTACAGCTAGTATACTATGTTTATTTTGATTATTGATGTGTTTACTTTTTGCACTTACTTTCTTGCTATTTTCATGCATTGTATTACTTGTTTGAACATTTTAACATGTTCCATTGATTGTGGCCCCTGTGCCTTTATTTTCCTCTTTAAAATTTGAATATGTCATTGATTGTTATATGGACATTTTGATTAAGTTATGTCTCTTACATTGTGTGACATTTGAACATGCCCCCTTTTTGAGGTATCCTTGGACCATTTCATTTTGATTTGATTTTGAGTGCTCTTGTATGTGTGCTTGATGATCTTGTACTATTACTATCTAGATATTTCTATGATCTATGTCATACATCTTAGGGCTTGATGTGATCACATTTTTCATGCTTTAATGATATATCTACCTCTACATATTTCTCATAAATGTTGATGTTGTGATCTTGATGGATAGATTTCACTAATGCCTCAAGGTTTTGGTGTAGCAATTTGTTACATGTGATATCATAGCCTCCACCTGGGTTCAAGTCATGGAGCAAGTGGCTACGCCAACATGGTAGTATTCATCTATGGCTCATACACATATGGATCTTGGTGGTACTAGTGTAAATATAGCCCAAAGTCTGGGATTTGGAAGCGTGGTGAGATGTTATGATCCTGATGGGTGGATTTCACTAACACCTCAAAGTTTTGGTGTAGCAGTTCATTACAACTACATGGTTCATACATAGATTATATAGTTATCTTATCTTTTTGAGCTAAGGTAACTACTAGATTTTACTTACCCTCACCTCAAAAAAGGGGAATGTCATAGAGACATGGCTTCCACATTTTTTCATAGTTCACATGTTCAAATATATAGTTGGGGCATGCTACGAAAACATGTTCTCCATTTTTTTCATATTTATTAGTTTCAAATATATAGTAGGGAATGTTATGAAAACATGTTATCCGCACTTATACCATCTATCAGTTTTGCATTTTATTGGAGGAATGTTTTGGAAACATGTTTTCCACACTTCCAAGTTGTAAATTTACCAAAATTCATGATTATATGATTTAGATACATAGTAGTGGCAAAATTCTATACATTGATACCATGTTATACCCAGGTTTCAAAATGAGACATAAACAAGGTGTATATGCTATGTAAAAGGGAAATTAAATTGTAAAATTAGATTTAATTTTATATTTCAAACATTTCTATGGGTATTAGCTCACAAGGTTGGATTGTTATGGACTATATTAAGACAATATATTACAGTAGTTGGTTCATTTTTTGGTATAGTTGAGGTTATTAAATCACTCAATCTTGCCAAGTTTATACGTTATACTTGATTACACCATCCAACCTCACCAAATTTATAGTATGAGTTGACGTGGTTCACTCATGCTCACCAGGTTATAAGTATCATTATGTTGCACAGTTGATCTAATCTCCATTACAGAGTGGAATCTTACCTTTTATTCAAGGTTGGTGGAAAGTTTTACCCTTAAATAATTATATATTTATGCACTTTATAGATTTATATTGGTACTAATCTCAACACTAATTGTTCATTAATGATTCAACATTTTATATCAAGTTGCCAAAAGATAAGGAAGTTGCATGGATACAAAGGTGTACTCCTAAACCTTGTTCTTTCAATTTAATATTATATGAACTAATTACATACTATAACATGTTGTAATTTATATCTTAATTACAAGTAAAACAATCAAATTGGGCTCACATAAAGGCAAGGTGTGTTATACACACCCATGTACACATTCCTTTTCCTCAAAACTATAAATTTAATTACTAGATTAATGGGGTGGGATGTAAACACTATTTATGAATTATATAACACTTTAGTCTTACACACATGAAAAACATAGATCTTGGTTATTCCTTTCAGTTCTATACCATTCATGTTACCGAAAGGCTCGCATATGTTATCTCACAACTGGATCGACACAACAGTTCAAGGATACGCTAATTCATCATTAAAATAATATATGGTATTAGGTATTTCATATAAGATACCTAATTCTAGGTTAGATATAAGCATCGACACAACTGTTCAAGGATGACACAAGTATTCAAGGGTACAAAGGTCAAATTTTAGAATATAACGCCTAATCCAAAATCTAGATCTAGTCTACTTCTAGCCTATTCCATATCATATCTAAATGCATACAGTAATCTAGCTAAGTACCATTATTTTTATTTTATTTAAGTATCAATAATTGATTGTACTCACTATTTTTAGCATATCTTAATATTTAAATTTATAATATTATTTATCTTAGTTTGCAAAGTAATTAACTTGCTATAGACATAATTTATCACCCTTGTGCCCAAGGATATCTCTATTCCCTTTAAACCTAAATCTCCACTTTCCCCACTTCTAAATTTTAGGGTAAAACAAATGACTAATAATATAATATAATATATTATTATATATATTTTAATTATTTATCAAATTTTATGTGGGCATTTTTCATGTTTTATTTGTACCGATTATTTAATTTTTATATTTATTTATGTTATATTATTATTTTTAATTATAAAATTGAAAGAGAAAATATGTATCTTTAGGTTTTGACATTAATATGAATTTATTATTAATTTTTTATTACATAAATAACATCAAATTGATTTAACATATATGCAAGAAATATGGTTGATAAAAAAATGCATTTTGAAAATGAAGAGTAGAAAAAGGAATGTGAAGAAAAAATGAGATAATAACAAATAGAATATGCTCAAGAATATATAAGACAACAAAAACATGTCCTAACAAAATATGAGGAAAGAATACATAACATTGAGTATGAAAAATAATGATGTACAAAATATAGATCCAATTTTCTAGTTGAAGAACTAGAAGCACAAATGAGAGAGCATGTAGATTACATTATAGTTCATCATGCACAAATATCTCTACAAGATTAATTTATATTGAGAAGGAGATTATAGAGATTAATGCATGTAGATAAAATGTTTGATGCAAAAAGAGAAAAACTACGACAATGTAAATGAGACATAGTACAAAAATATCATCTCACAAATTTTTATGTTGATGTCAATCTTGGTGAAGAAACTACAATGGATAGAGAATTAGGCCATATGACGGATTTTATTGAATGACATGTCGATTTTGTTGGTGAAAATTAAATTGGCATGGAGTGAGTAATGAAAACCTTGGAGAAAAGATTGATATATGAATTGGAATTAAATGTTACTAACATTAATGAGGAATTTCAAGGGCATATGCAAGATCCAATAGTAGTAACCACTATCAAAAGAAATGAGCATAAAAATAAATTACAAAATAATACATCACCACAAGAGTTAACACTAAGTCAAATGTAAGGGTCCTAAAGAAACTAATAAAAAAAAATTAATTCCATTATAAATTGACAACAAAAAAAACCTAATCAGAATGGAAATGTTGAGATAAGTTTCAAGACTATACAATTTTTGTTTCAACATGAGTTATACAAAATTGCCTCTCCATATATGTGTCATATTTTTCAAGAGTGTTGTCCTAGAATGGATAATCATCAAGCTCCCGAAGGGCATGTTTGTAGTAGATGCCAACAAGAGAAAGGTATTCATCAGTTTTCTAAACCTAATAACATGGATCTTATGTCTTAGCCACCTAAACTTACAAACTTGACCCAAGTAAAAGAGATGTTGATTGCCCATGTTAATCCAATTCTTCAATTAACCCACATAATAGGAGTGAAATACAAATACAAAGGGTATACCATTTTATTTTAACAAGAAGTCACTAAAATATCAAAAATAAATAAATAAATGCTACATCATATTTCATATCTTTCGATTATCATAAGTACAAAGAAAGCAATAATGTGGAACTATTAATAACTTTACTATATTACTCTCTCTTTCTTATTTTAATATCAAGTGTCTACAATTTGAATTTCATAAACTCATTGTTATATATATATATATATATATATATATATATATATATATATATATATATATATATATATATATATATATATATATATATATATATATATATATATGATATTCAAATTGTATGCATTTGATATTAGCTCCTTATTTATCATTTTAATATCAAATGCATACAATTTGAATATCATATATATGTCTGTGTGTGTGTGGGTGGATGGTATGTTGTTCTCTATTTCCCATTTTAGTATTGAATTAAATATTTATATTTATTATTTTCTTATGAACAATAAATATTTACATTTTCCTTACATGGTGGTAAAAGCTACTACCATAAAATTTGTATTTTTTAAAAAAATATGCCAATAAATCATTGTCAATGTGCCTACTCTGTCTGTCTCTATGTGTGTGTGTGGGGGGGGGTGTGTGGAGATAAAACATTACAATTCGGATTCATACAAACTAGACAGACAATAAAAGAGTATTTTGATGTCTTTTTTTGAGAATCACATTGTAAAATCACATTTTATTGACACAAACCAAAAAAAAACACATTGTTAAGTATAAGCTACTATCATAAATATTATAATGTAATATAAAATATTATAACTATCCACAAATAAAATATATGAAATAAATTAATAAAGAATACACAAATCAAACAATAGAGTACAACGAAAAAAGTAGAGTATAATGAAAAAGTAAAAGAGGCAATTTTTTATTTTTTATTTTCACAAAATTTAATTTCGTTGTGTATTTAGAATGCATTAAATTGGAACTTATCGATATGTTATATTATTTATCAAAAATTAATAAAATTTATATAGATAATTATAATTAAAAAAATGGTTCATTGGGATTTACAACCCATTTTTTATATTGAAAAATAAAAAGTTTATAAAATTTATATAGATAATTATAATTAAAAAAATGGTCCATTGGGATTTACAACCCATTTTTTATATTGAAAAAATACAGGAATCAAAAATATATACTATAAATGTTATAATAAAATAAAAACTCAAACATGTTAGTTATATATGGGGAAAAAAAATACAATTAAAACCAATAAACCTTGGTTCTTTTTGAAGAACAGTGTAAGTTTATTCTTACTGAAAATTTTCATTACTTACATAAAAAAGTCAAATCGAAACTTATTATAATATTATTTCAACTCATACTTTAAATCATATACTACAAAAAATTTGACCAAAAATTTATAAAAACCCATATTACAATACTTTAATTATAACCGTAATTTCTTTTAAAAGATCTAATAGTTCCAATACCTTAATTTCCATAAATCATATTTATTTATAACTCCATGAAAACCCAATATCACTTGCAAAAGGATCCAACGATAACCTCAAATTAGGTAAGAATTGGTAACCATCGTAAACATTTGTACGCTGAAACTATTCTGTCAAGGATTGACAATTCCCTTGAGAAGACGTTATATTTGTTCTGAAATTTATAATAAAAAAAACATATTATGAAAAATTTGTGAAGATGTATATTAAAAAAGTGTATTATTCAAACCTTGCCCTGCATCCGAATTGGATGGAAATTAGAAAATATTGATACCATATAAAGAGTGCAAACAAGAAGATGATGATGAGAGTGCAAATTAGATTTTTATTTTTCCATATCAATTATAATAATTAAGATGATGAGAATCAAGTTGGTTGCGTATCTTTTTTTTCATTAATTTTTTTTTAAAATATAATATTGTTTTACATAGATGAGCATTAGATTAATCTGACATAGATAGATTCTCACTTTTTCACATAAATCTTCTTAATTTGTTTTTTAAAGATTATAATAACTAAATTTTATGGTATTAATAATAATTTTTTTTATAAAATTAAAAGTTATTTAAAATAAAATATTTAAAATATAAAAAAGTAGAGTACAACTTATTAATTTTAATATTTTTTAAGATTTAAATTTAATTTAAATTATTTTTGTTATTTAATGAGATTTATACATTAATAAATAATATAATAATACATTTTTATCATCATTAACATAATTAAATTAAGATTTATTTAATATATCTAAAAACTAAAATAAAAATCTAAATTCTAACATAAAAATCCCAATTACAATTTGAAAGTGTCAACTAAAATAGCCCGAAACTTTTGACACACCTTAAACTCTAGTTTACACATTACTTTTAATTGTCCAAATTCATCTTTTAATATATATGTGCTATCACTACATTTACATTAAATAATTAAAAAAGAGAGGTTGGTAAGTATTCACTTTTTATGGGGTATGGAAAAATCATTGTCATATTAGGTGGTCAAAAGGTAAATCTCTTACATGGTTAATGGTTAAATATTTTATATAGTTAATTTTTATTTATTTTTTAATTGAAAAGCCTTTATATATAATTAATATTTTTTATTGTTTATTTATGTTAATCTGTGGATAGTCAATGAAAATATATTATTTCATTCATTAATTAATAGATAATTTAATTTTATAAGTTAAGTATTTGGAGACTTAAGAAACATGTCAAACTATAACATCAACAAAATAAAATAAAAATATATACAAAAGTCAAAAATTAGTTGGACATAACATCACACCCTACCAATATTTTTTTGAAGAATTAAGAGTGAATACACTCCATCAGATCTTTTGAAGTCTTCCATTGACTTTGCATAGAAATTTTTTCAAAGAGTTCAATAATAGGAACCATTATCCACACATTTCAAAGGAAAGCATATTTCTCCAATGCTTCAACAAGGAAGCATCATCTCCAACAAGTTACAAGAAAACAAAAATCACCTTCTCACGAGTATATTCTTTCCTTGCTCTTAAGTTTCAATTTTCAAATAATTCATTTCATATTTAATTTCATAGATAGTGATTGTTACATTTTCATTGCATGATTTTTTGAATCACATGCATAGTTAGATCATTCCTAAATGCAAAGTGTGTTTTGCATGCTCATGTACATCTCTTTATCCTTTTACTATAATATTTGTATTGTATTTCAATACTATAATAGATTAAGGGCATTTTTAGATACTAAAATATGGTATTAGATACTTAGAAATATGAATTTAGACATATCTTCACCTTACATGATTTTTTTTACATATATGATTCTTATTCATCATTCTCTCATACCCAAATATTGTTTGTGGTCTGATATGCCCGCGTTTTCTTCATCACCTACAAAGATTCCCTATTTCATGACAAACACTTTTTTTTATCATACTCTAACTTATCTATATTTTCAGAGCATTATCCATGTCTCTTAGACAGAATCATCATACTTCAGATGTTACTAAAGTTCTACTCCCATCCAAATTGATGGACTCATCTTGCACCAAAAAATAGTCACATTTCAAATTCAAATCAGTCATATGTGTTTCTCTATACGTTTCACATTTTGGTGGCATTAAAAAGTACCCAAAGAGTCTCATATAAATAGATAATAAGTATAAGCTTGTTTCCCTATATAACACTCATCAAGGAAACATATATACACTTTTTCACATTCAAAGGGACTACCTTATTCTCTCTAATTGAAAAAAAAATCATAGACAAAAAGTATTATCCAACCTCCAAACAAAGACAAATTTTTCATTGTTGAAGTGTTGAAAGATAGATCATATGTTGCATACATTAAAAAAGCATTATTACACACATACATCTAATAGGAAAAACTACATGTTGTTTTAATTTCCTCTTCAAAATATTGCATACATAGAAAAAAATCAACCATTCAATGAGAAGTGGTTGAGGTCAACTCAACCCACCTTATTTCCCCTTTTGTAGGCCTAAACCTAGTGTTGAAATTGGACCCAGGAATTAATAGAAGGAGATATATTTTTGGGTATCACAAACACATTCAAAAATCATGATTTCTCACATCTATGGAAGATAAGTAGGCATAATGCCCTATACTAGAACAAAGATTCAAAATTTACATAGATGAAATATTCAGGGTCAATCATTGACATCAAACAATATCGATCAAAGGATGACTATATTGTTCTAGCATGCATAGAACTCCAATTCCTGATATGAGTGACTCATAGTCTAGTTCCATGTCTTTCTTGTTGATTGCATTCAATCTCAGACTTGCACAATAAGTATCTTAACCCTCTAATTAATTTTCATTATTAGTAATTTTAAGTGTAAGTGTCAAATCATTTTATACCTTTTACATTCATATTTATATTTAATTTTAATACATAAGCAATTTGAATAACACATAGTTTTATCTAGTTAGGTCTAATTAATTCAAAATAAGGTAAAACAGAAACATACAATGTATATTTTTGGAAAAAGCACTAGAAATAAGAGGGGACATGAAGGGAGGAGAAAATAAAAGAGGGCGACATGTTAAGAAATGACTAGAAATGTTGAAACATGCTAATAAGGCCTAATCTAGACCAATAATTGACAAACACATAAGTAACCTAGAAAAATGTAATTTTATGACTAATAAATGCCATGGAAAACCTTTTAAATATCTATATAGTGAAAAAAATTTATGTATGTGCACATTTATATCAAAGTAAAATAGACATAGGGTGGATATTTTTTTAATACTTTTGGCGCTCTTGTAGCAACTCCAATACTCATATAAAACCTATAAGAACTTTTACATGTAGACAGCGTCTCATAACAATCATTTGTTCACATCTAAAAAGTAAAAACTAAAAGTGATACACTTGGTTTTGCCAAAGGTATGAGGGTGCCCTTGTATGAGATCCACATGCCTCTAAAATTGTATTAGATCATAATTTTGTTGAAGATATGTAGATGCCCTATAAAGTCCCAAGCGTTTAAATATATTAAAAAAAATTAATGCCTCTATAATTAATTATTTGAAATGACTAAAAATCAAAGCTAAAAAAATAATATGAATGTAAAGAGTGGAGTTTTTTCATGTGTCTACAATATCATGTAAGGCTGATAAAAATTGTATAAAGCTAAACCACGTCTGGGAAAAGCACCGTGAACAAGAGGGGACATGGAGGAGAAAGGAAAAGAGGGGGAATTTGTTAAGAAATGACTATAAATTTTGAAACATGCTAATAAGATCTAATCTAATCCAATAATTGATAAACAAATAGGTAACCTAGAATAATATAATGTTATGACTAATAAATGTTATGGAGAACTTTTTAAATGTTTACATAATGCACAATTTTTATGTGTGTACACATTCATATCAAAATAAAATAGATAAAGGGTTGATATAATTTGTATACTTTTGGTACTCTTGTAACCACTCTATTACTCATTTAAAACTTATAATAACTTTTACATGTGGATAGATGCTCATAAAAATCATTTGTTCAAATCTAAAAAGTAAAAACTAATAGCGATACACTCGGTTTTGCCAAAGTGTGAAGGTGCCCTTGTATGAGATCCATGCGCTTCTAAATTTATATTGGATCATAATTTTGTTGAATATATATAGATGCCTATAGAGTCCTAAGCCTTTAAATTTATAATAAATTCTTAATGTTTAATTAGATAATTTTTTAGGTAATTAAAAATCAAAGTTAAAACAATAATATGAATGTAAAGAGTGAAGGTTTTTTAAAAATGTTTACAATTAGTAACGTTGAAAAAAATTATATATATATATATATAGTGCCCATTATAGCTTTCATTTATAATGAGATTGTGAACTCATTTTTTAATTATCATGGACCAAACCCAATGTGTAATACACTCAATTTTATTTAGAATTTTTTTTTTAAAATAATAACTTTATATATAAAAGTATTTATTTTAAAGAGAGTAATTTTCAATTTAATAAATATATTTATATTTAAATTATTTAATTTAAATAATTATAAATCTATAAAATATTATCTAATTATTAAAATGGATGTATTTGTTTAGAAAGATCTAGATTCAATTCCTACCATACATTTAAATATATAAAATTAATAAAATAACAAAATGAAAATATATCATTAATATTGAAATCCTTGCTTTTCAACACTAGTGGTAGGGCCGGGGGCCTACCACCTAACTGCCCCGGATTCGAGCCTTGCTTTTCGTAGGCCATTTCCCGTATTCTAAAAAATTGCATGTAATCTAATAAAAAAACACTATTCACAAAATGAAAATATATAATTGATATTGAAATCCGTGCTTTCAACACTATTCACCTTGAACGCACCTGAGTTTTAAGCCAGATTAGCACCATGTCTCTCTCCATTAAAAAAAAAAGTACTTTCCATCCGGGAAGAAAAAAAAAAAATCCAGCATGGATAAGCATCATGTAAAACAACTTTGTTGCAGAGAGAATGATGACAAAAGAGTGTAAAGTTATCTGCACAGCAAAAACATCATAGCATGCATTAGAAACTAGACTACCTTTTTTTTTTCGCTTTTGGGTAGTTTTGGAGTACATCAAAAGCAACATAAAACCAAAGTAATATCACAAACCAACTTTGCCCTTCTGCCATTTAGATGGATCTCTTTGCATGCCAACCTGCAGGTTTTGTGACTTGATTATTAGTAAACTTTTATTAACTTTCTGGTGGACGACTGCTTTCATGAAAGCTGTATTAAATTTAGCTAAATATGCCAAAGACGACCCACCTTAGAAAACGAATAATATCTTAACTTCTGCTGTCAAAACAGAAAGTATATGTTGTACTCATAATTAGATGTTTTCTTCCTTTCTTTTTTCTGCGCCCCACCGATATGTTAATTCATGGCGGGTGTGGAGAAGTTTAAAAGTTGAGGCTCATTGTTAGTGGAAATCCAGAGCTTTCTATCGTGTTTGTTTCTCTTTATGTTTAATAGATAGATTGTTTGAATGCTTTAATTGAGAAGGAAAAATCCGTCACAATGATTGACATGAATGGCAGGTGAATTGTTTGTGGACTCAAAAACTCTTTTGTGATGTTCGTTTTGGGAATGTTTGCATCTTTTCATGCGACAAGCTTAACTAGCACACGCCAACTCTCGGTGTGTACTAGTCGCGGCAACCGGTCATCGTCGACAGTGAATTTACCAACCCTTCATGGACTCACATAAACCAATTGCGCAGTTAAAGTCTAACTTAACATTTTAATAGCGACGACCGTTAACATTTTAACTAGCGATGATCGTTAACCATGTGGTTTTGTTAAGACCTGTGCCTGCGACAACCATTGCATTCACCGAGCTTTCATGTTTCACCTCCTTTTCCTGTTGCTTTCCACCAAGGAACCTACTGCAACATCTACACCATTTCCACCAAGGAACTTGCTGCAACATTTGCGCATATCTCGTGAATCAACACTGAAGCAGATCAAGTAAGTCAAGGCACTGCTAGAAGAAACTATTTGAGATATATTTGTAAGAGTTCCATACATTTCTCATTCAAAAATCAGGGGTTTATGCAAGAGTAATAAAGTTTAATGCAACAATTTCTATGATGGTAGAAGTCACTTTGGAATGTGAAAAAAACTTATATGCCTGCTTGATAAGGACGGCGTTATTCTATATGATCTTGTACATAACTAATGGAAAAGGATCCCCTCAATTCCTATAGGATTTCAAATTTCATGTTATTGTCAATTTGTGTGTGTCAATAAGGTTAATTGTTTTTAATAGGTTTAATGTAAATGATTTACAAGAATAACTATTCATCTCAATGTCATACTCAACAAAGTGCACCCAACAGTCGTTTGTGAGACATGTATCATTCGGATCTAATCTGCACCTTCCATTTGTAAGAGAAATGTTGGACGGACCCACATCTATCATGTCAAGAAGGATAACCTTGTCGTTTCTCATCAATGCCATATGCATGGCGGAAATACTTGAACTATTGAGCAATAGTTCCCATGACCCATTATCCCTAGAGCTCTCTCCCTTGCATCCCATCAAACAACAAAAGTTCAACAATATATAGTATAGTTATATTTATTAAAATAACTTACTAACAAAGCCAAAATCCTAGGCGAGTTTAACCTTATGTATAGTGGGCCTCTGTCATAGAGAAACAGGGCCCCAAAAATAATAGGTATAGGTAAAATTGAAGACAACTGTCCTTTTAAAGGATTTATTACAATCTTCCCTACTTTTCTTTGTATTTTCATCTAAATAATTTATGCAAATGAGGCTTATGAACACACTGTGAATGTGCTTATCTGAAGCGTTTTCCTTTTTTCCCCAGACCTATTCTTGTTTCATATGTTTTCAATTTTGTCTGTGTTAATAAGTTATGGATTCAATTTTTTTCACATTTATAAAAAAATATAGGATTTATTTCCTTGTTTAACTTATTCAATGACCACTTACCCTTCTGTGATCACCAATATGAACGAATCTATCCTAAATAAAAGAGGGATTTCATTTTGTATAGTGGGCCTCTGTTAAGGAGAAACAGAGCCCCAGAAATAGTAGGTATAGGTAAAATTGAAGACATATGTCCTTTTAAAGGATTTATTACGATCTTCCTTGCTTTTATTTGCATTTTTATCTAAATAATTTATGCAAAGGAGGCTTATGAACACACTGTGAATGTGCTTATCTGAAGCGTTTTGCTTTTTTCCCCATACCTATTCTTGCTTCCTATGTTTTCTATTTTGTTCGTGTTGCAGATGACTAGGTATCTGCAACCTAAATCCCTTCTCATGCTTTTGTTTGTTTGTTTCTTAATTTCTCTAAGGATGGTGTTATTCTATATGATCCTATACATAACTCATGAAAAAGGCTCCCTCTAATTCCTACAGGATTTCAAATTTCATTTTATTCCTAGTTTTTGTGTGTCAATGAAAAAATGGTTTTAATGGATTTAATATAAATGATTTAAAAGAAAAACTATGATTTTTAAAATAATGCAGGGTAATTGAAAGTGATGACTTACTATAACTAATCCCACTGCATAAGCTCGGTGGTATAACTAATCCCACTATTTCCCCTATATCCCAAATTGGTTGTAGAACTTTTTTTTTATATCAAGTTGTGCTTACACATGATTTTGAGATTAAATGGATTTTGTAAATGTATTAGATTATAAATACTCAGTAGTTAGGGTTCCAAAGTGTTTCTGAGCTTAAAAATAGTTACATTCCTTTAATTATTTTTGTGGTGTGATCAAACCAATATAGATGCATCGTCTATCATTACTTTATCCTTAACCACACATCATACATCTATGAAGAACACCTTTTTATATTTTTCTATTTTAGTGTTTCAATAACATAATTGAATCATGATACAAATATATGTTTGAGATGTAGCATGCAAGTAATAATGAATAATGCACTGTAAGGTTGACTATAAGTATGTTGGATTTATTTGATGTGTGCATTTCACCAATAAAAACACTGGATTATCTCACCTTATTTAGAGTCATTAAGACAAATATCCACTTAAACATCCTCAAAAAAGTTCTTTGAATTTTTTCTTAATAAAAAGTATCTTTAACAAAAAAAATTGAATGAAAAGCAATTTCAAAAGTCTCCTGTATAAGGCCAAAGATATTACTAATTTTATCATTAGCAATAGCCCATGAGATAGACAAAAAGGAAGAAGTGTATAGAGATTGAAATTCCATACTTAGAGAAGATTACCTAGATGATCCTCCACCTTCATCTCTCACATATTTTATAATATTAGTTGCAATATTTATTGTTAGGTTTGTTTAAATAAGATTAACTCATTAACTAGATGATCATTTGCTTTCAACTCTTGAATATATTATAATATTAGCTGTAAGATTTGTTAAATAATACATTTATAATTTTGCAAACATTTATGATATAATCTTTTATTAAAAAATAATAATTATTACCTATATTTTTTTAATTTTAATTTCATTTTAATTTGGTTTTAATTTTTGATTTGGAGCATTTGGAGTCCCTTCCACAACTTCTTTCTTAAACTGAGTGATTTTGCTTTCATGATGTCATCCCTTTCTGCTACAATTTTTTTATGAAACTAATCCCACTATTTCCCCTATATCCCAGATTGGCTGCAGAACTTTATTTGTTCACTTCAATTTTCTAAACCTCACCTGGCATCCAACCATTTTGTTGATTTACAAATGGTTTAACCCTAAAATTCCTCTTGTTTTATGCCATTGCCATGCATTTCAGACTAGAGACCTTACATTTAGAAGTTTCATATGCACCATTATCCTAAAAAGGTCCTAAATAAGTTAGGGATTACATTTTTATGCAGGTTCATATGCACTATCATTTTAATAAGGTAACATTGAGCTTTGCTTTCTTTTGTCCTTTAAAATGGCCATGTTTTAAAGGATATTTTGTGTTTGAACAATACAACTCTGTTTAACTCTGTCTGCCATGTAAAATTTTATCAACTCTATTTAACTTTGTCTGCCATGTAAAATTTTATTCAACATCGCCCTTCTTATGCAATTTTTTAAAGAAAAATGTTTTTTATTTACAGAAAATATGATTGATTAATTCAATAGATTTTACTCGTTTATTCGAAAGCTCCTGCACTTGTGTTGGGTGTGTGTTATTAGGTTCAACATCAAACATAGTTATAGATAGTTAAAATGCCAATCATTGCCCATTTTGGGTTGTAAATATGATTTGAAAGAACTGGAAAATGGTACTTACTTGTATAAAAAGTTAGAATCAATGGCTTTTGTAAATGGTTATAACTATACGTGTTATATGCATTTCATCTATGGATGGTGCCTATGTTAGTGGGGCATATGTGGGTCATGTAGATTTCAAGATTGAGTATTATTATTATTTTTAAATTGTAACTAAAGCACGTCATTAACACTAAAATGGTCAAAATAGTATTAATTTATTCAACATTTCCCTTCTTATGATCCGTGTGCAAATCACATTTACAAGATGATCCATGTTCAAATCTCACAAATGGCAAACAAGCATAAAAATCTATACGACATTTTCTATTTTAGGAATTGAATTATATTTGGCTATCTGCTATATTTATGGGTCTTTTTTGCCTTGAATTTCCCCTTTTACTATCTTTTAAGTTCAACCCATGTGTATATATGCCCTTGAGGAGTGCATATCCACATGCACATGCATGCATGCACACACAATGCTTGGTCGTTTCATCATTTATATTCTCGTCAAACCCTATTAGAAGCAAGGCATCTTATGCTTATTTTATCATGTAGTATCAAGAGGTATTAACATTCAATCAAAGGAGTTATACATTGATTTATTTTTTCCCTTATATATCTAGTGCCAAGTGCTTATATCAAATTAAGGTTATATTAAGAGAATGTAATTGCATTGAATTATCTAGGATATGGGGTGAATCCCTTTATCTCATGGTTGATATTCCACTCACATGCATGTTATGGCTCCATCTCAGTATGGAGGCCCATAAAATACTTGTAAAATAATAGTGTTAAATGTTAATATGATATTTGTCATATTGGCAGTTTGTGTGTTTGTTTGCAGTATGTCATTTTTTTTGTAACCCCTCTCCATTTGTCATTCCAATCACTTATGGAATTCCCTAATCCATCTTAGAGATGTAACAAAAAGAGACTTATATCAAGTTGAAAATGAATTGAATTGTTCCCTAAAAATGTTTTTGTTTCACATCACAAGAGATATTTAGATTTTGCTAAAAAGGATATCAAGATCACCATAGTCTTTGAATATATCATGTGAGTCACCTCACAATATACATTACAATCTGGTGTCTATTTAGATGCTATTATGTTCCATTCATTTAAATTTTATTTTCATCTTGCATGACTTTTTATTTGTTCACCAAAATCGTGTAGGTACTAGTATTCATATGGCCCTGATGACTTTTGGGAAATTGATGCCATGCCTAAAGACAAGTCTTTAATGCCTAAGTCAGGAAAGGGTAGCTAACCAAGTCGAAGGCATATAAGGTGCGGTTATCATTGTCATTTCAACACATGATACATGGTTTGTAGACCCAATCATGTGTTACCCACATACAATCAATTATAACACATGGACAATGAGCACAACTATTGCCATGGCCAATAATATGAACAGTTCAAGGACAAGAAATGTTTTTTTCCTCCTCACATCAGCCCCCAACTCAATGAATGGGTTCACAGGCTACTATTGTTGGGAATGTCTACTGATGCTATCCACTTTAAACACCAAGAGATGGTACATGAGAAAATTATATTTTTTAGTGGTGAAATAGAGTAGGAAGATTTCTTGAACAAGGATGACATATACAATAGAGAGTGATTGATCAAGGAGTCAAAATATGTGTACAACACTGATGATGCAACAAGTGTTTGAGAGTGGGTGCTAGCCAATCCTAATAAGTGATTTTTCTCTCAGGGATACAATAGGGGAGAACATGATGGGGATGGGAAATTTTCATTCATCTTTGGCATCCAACTCCCACAACAACTGGAATGGTTATTGAGATTTGGAAAACACAACTTATTGGTGATGGATGCAACATTTGGGATGAATGCAATGAAGGTATTGTGCCAATGTTTATAAGATTAGTTGATAATATTAGTTGTTTTGATGTTTTTAATAATAGTAGTTGTTCTAATGTTTTTCTTGTTTGCTTTTACAATTTCAATTGTACACATTGTTGGTGTTTGATTCCAAACACGAAGGTGTGCCCATTGCATGGGTCATTATGTCTCGGTCATATACTATCAACATAAGACAATGGATGAAAATTATTCTTCAAAGAGCGCATTTGAAATACATTACATGGATAATCAGTTCCTTCATGGTCGATGATGTCAGTGTAGGGATAAAAGCTATTAGGTGCATCATCATTATTCTTACATGCATCATGGACTTCATATTTATATGTTCATTCAACTATGAGTTATACTTATGCATTTCATTTGGCATGTACATCGGGCATGGTTGAAGAATTTGATAGCAAATGTGAAAGATGATGATGTTATATGTGCGATGTTTCAAGACTTGGGGTTTATAATGAATAGTTATGCCAATGAGGACATGGATATAAGGGAGTCCAAAATTTTTGTAGAAATATATCACTCCTCTCAGCTTGCTTTTATCAAATATTGGGAACAACACTAAGCATATAGGGTTGGAATGTGGTTGCTATGTTGTTGGACACTTCCGCATGCTAGGCAAGACACCAATACATCTATAGAATCTTACCATTCCCATTTGAAATGTCATTTCCTAAGCACAGTAAGGACTTATGCACATCATAGGGTGGATTGGTTGGTTCACCAACTAAGAGCATCAATTTACATACATTATTGGTTGCTATAGCTATGCAAGGGCACTAGCTTCTATAAGAATTTCAAAGTAGAAAGACATGAAAATATTTCATGGGTATGAGCTTTGAATATCCCATATTCTTATGTTACCTTAGATAATAGCGACCTTCGTATAACATGGGTGTAAAGTACAAAAGATGAGATGTTACATTATCGCGTATTCAATGTAATGCCTTCTATGTTGATGTACGATTGCTCATTTTCAATCCAAGGATATACTTTCAAGCATGTGCTCAAGGTGGAATTGATGAGAAAGATGACAATTCAAGTAGTTGTATAAGAAGCAACCATAATGCATGGTGTTAATGAGAGCATCAACAACATTGATGTTGAGTACCATGTAAGTTTTCTTTCCCCCGCATACTATATGCATTGACAACTTTGAGGTCATTGTAGTTTATGTAATACATTTTCATTGCCCAGGTCAAGGACAATAGAGTTCAAATTGAAAATGAGGGACAAGGCATTGATGTCAAATATTTGCACACCAAAATGCATGGTGTATCAAATATGGATGTGTAAGGATCAAGCTATGAACTAGAAGGTGTTACAACAAATATGGTAGATGACACTAAAGACTAGCTGAGGGGGGTTGATATTGTAAGTCTAGTGACTAGTTGTAGTCATATGTTTATCATATTTTTCAGCATTTTTGACTGGATGCTTTTCACTTTATGAATAGATCTCGTATACTGTCAGAGTTGATGATGTTGAGGCCCTGATATGTGGAACACATGAGATATTTGATAGATGTTGTGCAATAGATAGAAGTGTAGAAATTATGGCATTCTTCAAAAACTATATGGTAGAGGTTTACAACAAGGTGAAGAGCAAGGCAATATTGAATGCACAACACCCAATACCTCATCTATTCCAAAAAGTGCAAGATTGGCATGGAAATTCCACTCATAGATAGAGAGAATTCATAAAAAAATATGAATAGATACAGATATCAAAGAATGTCGTAGAAGATGACACATCTTCCAACCCCATCTCATAATAATCTAAAATGACTAGTCTAGGATGACGAGCTTAACAGGGTAGCAAAGTAAGATAGGGGTGGACATAATAGAGATCATGCATCTTGATTACAGCCCTTTGTAGGTTTCAGTGACAACCCAATAACAATAAATGCATGCAACAAAAAATAAATACCTTTTTTAAAGGTGAATAGTTCTTTTAGACTACTCGCACATTGTAACATATTGCATAAATTTATGGACTCTTAAAAGATTTTTTGAATAATATTTGAACTCTACCCTAAGGAATGTAGTAAAGCTAGCCATTGTTTTAAACATAAATCAAATTTATAAATTTATATTAACAAATGATGTTACTGAAATTTTAAAAATGAAGAATGTAATAGTTATGAGGTTCATTTCATTTGTTAGTAGCTTTAATACGTTGTCCATGCTTAGAAGAACCTTCTACTTGGGTGACTCTACCACCAAATGATGATCCTTTGCCTCCTTCCTCAGGTGTTGTATAATATAACCTTTATAACCTCTACGACTTTAAGCCATAAATTCTAACTGGATGCTTTGATATATATCCTTTATGTATCATTATTATTATTTGTATAACATATAATATCTTTAAATATAACATCACCAATTTATGTTTTAACAAACTTTACCCAAAAAAATTATGTTGAGCATACCAAACAAAATAAAAAAGACACAAATATATACTCATAGAAATAAAGTCCAATGGGTGATGAGAGTTATATTTTTAACTAATGAAATCTGAGAGCAATAAGTTTTGTTTCACGAAATAAAACTCTTTATAAACATTCCCCAACTTCTTTTGCATCAAATATCCTATATTTTATTAGAGCATTCTTCTATAATTAATATAAAATTATGAATGGTAGATGAATGAGGATTTTATGCTATGATTTATTGGCATGTTTGTATAAATTTAGTGTTTTTAATGTTAAGTTTACATCTTCAAAATAATTTTTGAAAAGTATCGAAAACCTTTTTGACAAGCACATTTTGTGCATATCTTGCATTTATCATAATTCACAAGAACATATTATGTTAAACAATTTAAAGTCTAGTCAATAACATTGTTTTATTTAAATATTATAATCATAACATTCTATGATTCCAAATTATAATAATAATTTTTTAAATAATTTGCATTTAATGTGTATGCTTCCAATTTTTTCAATCCATGTCTACAAAGTTGAAGCTAAGTTTGTAATGTTAAACATAGGGAACAAACCCTGATAAGAGAAGCAAGTCTTTGTTGATCATCCCGACCCCAATCACACACAAAAAACCCCTGTTTTAGAGGGCTGAGAAGGAATTAAACATTTGTTCAAAGAAACTAGAATGAGTTAAACACATTCCTATCATTAATAGAATGAAGAAGAAGGTCTAGTCATGAATTTAAGGAGAGACAAGATTAAGTTTTCAAGGGTGCATGTGTATACCCTATTTGAGTACTCAGTGCCTTGTATGTTTTGATATTGTTTTGTCTATACTATTAATGCATAAAAAATAGTGATATAGCCAAGGGAATATGGTTGTTAACATTGAACTTGTGTTGGAGGAGTTGATGGTAAGAGACTAGTTCCGATGAGTGGAAACGTAGTTGAAAAATAATAGTTATATAAACCCCTGTCTTGTTATATGCAGACCTTAGTTGAACTGAGAAACTCGATATAGTAAGGGAAAGTGTAATGATGATGACTTTTGAATACTTTAGTGGATATGGTAAGGTAGATAATAACATATTGAAGATACTTTGATCTTTCCTTGGCATGGTAATCACCCATTGAATGTCTAAACTAGTCACAACCCTGTAACAACTATGTTTTCTTGCACAGTCAAAGGGCATTCTCAAGTGAAAAGGGTAAACAGTGATCTAGAAGGAGGTTCTAAGGCTTGGACCAGGTGTGAGACCCCAAAATAGAATTTTTGAACTTTTTTTGAACCTTTGATTCGTCATACAACTTTAGAAGGCTCTCAACCTATGTAGAAGGATACAAACCCTAGGATTAGGGTCTAGTTGATATAATGAGATTTAACATCCAAATTGGCTAAAAATTTGTAGTCTAGCATAATTTGAGGTGCTCTAATTGATGGAAATGGTTCCAAGATTATACGATATGGACAAGTACAATTTTGACAATGGTGGTTATGGAATAGGCCTAGTTTATAAGATTTTAACAAAGGAACTTCTATTTAGAAATAGATCATTAGGGAAAATTTTAATTAAAAATGGGCCTCCAAAATAACTTTTTAAATTGTGAAATGTGACATATAAAAACAATGTAAATCAATCAAAATATGACATCATCCTTAACCCTGACATCATTTTAAAAAATATATTATTTTTTATCTATTGTATAAAACTTACTAAATCCTCTAAATTAACCCACTTTAGTTAAAATAACTCTACTTGCTTTATTCCAATCTCTTCACTTTTAATAGAAAGTATAAAGATTTTTTGTTTTTTTCATATTAATGTATATAGAAGGTATTATTGGTAGATGGATTTATTCCATTATTTTTATCTTCCTGTAGTAGCTTCTTCTGCTCCTCAATCTCAGACGCCAAGTACTCTATGCGGATACCTCTTTTGCACTGTGTCGTTGATCTTTTTTTCCAACAGCATTGACGTTGTTTCCATATCACGTTCTACTCTATTCTTTTCTTTAAATCAGCCCAAGAGCAACACCGCCACCATTCTTTTTATCTCAACTGTTTCAACTCAAGGGGAACCGCATTCCATTTCAGTCAAAAAATTTAATGCACTCATAAATGCCCTACGCACTTTCAACAGACTACAAATATGCATTTATCTCTTATGTATCCATAGGGCAATACATATGCCATATGATTATTCGTAGATGCAGCAGCCGCTGCTAATACCGTATTTTCCTACAATCGTTGCTTCCACTCCTGCCCAAGCCCTCTCTGCAGCTGCATCTTCTATAACACGCTGTTGATTTTCGCCTTCTTCATTGCCTTCACGCAAACAATCCTCTTGGTTGTTCCTAACCTAACTGGGTATAAATGAATTTAAACATAGAAACGTTAATAATCCTAAATGGATATGAAAGAATTCAAACAATGAATCCAAAAAAGGTCCCGATTAGGTATGAATGAGCTCAAACAAATAAGCATAAAAAATATCAACTGGGTATGAATGAATTCAACTAGATAATTCTTAAAAATCGGAGGTGGGTATAGATGAATTCAAGAAGAGATTCGTTATAAATCCTAACTGGGTGTGAATTATTTCTACAGAAATCATACAAATTTTCACATATTATTACAAATTTAGATAAGGAGCATAAAATTTGTATGATATACAGAAATCATATTTTTATAATAAAATCTAAATTTTATGATTTTTGTATATTTTTATATCCTTACTAGAAATCTAAAATCTATTATAGAAATCTAGTTACACTTACAAATTTTCACATATTTTTACAGGTATATCATGCTCCTTAAGTGCATAAAATGATAAAAGATGGAATCATTGAACCTTTAGCAAGATTTTAGACATTGAGACCTATATGACTAGCCTAGTAAGAAGCTAATGAAAGAGAGTAAGTTTAGCTGGTGTAAGGAGTGGAATGAGACAATGTATGACTAGATGTGATTCAAAGAGGTATAAATCCATCAAGCAGTCTCTAAAGAGTAAAGATACATGTACAATGGAATTAGACTAATTATCCCAATGAATAAGTGTATTGATTGACAAATAAATGAAAATTTGAAGATCAAATTAAGTAAAGAGTAAATGACCAGTGGAATTGGGAATCAAATCAATCTCCAACAAGAAAACTCAGTCATTTTTTACTATGCTCAAATGGAAGAAAACAGGGTAAGCAACGGTTAAGTAGGGTTTAGATAGTTTCAATCTTTCCAGTAGTATTTATAACCTATATCAAGTGTGTTCCCATGTAACAAGATTATCTCAAGCCTTTCTTAATCAATTTGGAATCTAAAACAAGTTCCAAAATAAAGAATACAGTTTACCAATTCAAGGATAATTGAAGTTATAACTAGGTCCAATTATGCTCATCCCTAGTGAATGTCTCATGGATACCCTGAGGTCATTTAGGAAAATTAAATTGGTATGGTTTGTGGTACCTTCAAAGATGATGAGACAACTTTGGCTTGGGGGGGAGCTTAGATATGATGGGGCCCTTATCACTTAGTGGAGAAGGAGAAGCAATGATAGCTATGTACTTAGGCTCCCCAATGGAGAAGCCCCACCCTAGCATGGAGAGGCCACTTGGATTGGATTTCTATGTTAATCTTGTATTTGGGTATATAGTGTGAGTAGATAAAAATAGACTCTCTAGTTACACAATGAAATAGACATTTACATTTTGAGAAATTGTATTGATTTGACTAAAACTCAGTGTTGTTTCAGTTAGATAGTGGTTAAGAGAGGTGGATAAAGACACATTAGAATTATTGACCAGTGATAATCCATTTATTAGTGTTGGAGGATAGCAATAGGTAGAACCCTATTTTGGGAGTCTTTTTATTTTTGTGTAGTCTAATTGTATTCTTGGTGAATGAATGATCATTGGACCTACTTGGCATTGTGTTCTTTTGCATCTACCATTGCTTGTAATTGTGTAACAAGTGTATGAACAAAGGAAAGACTCAAGAAGCTCGTTTAGTGTTATTAAATTGATTAGCAACCCTGTAAACTGTAATAGTCAATGCATGGCATAAGTTGACTATAATTCATGAAGGAAGGGTCCTCCTATCACTCATAAAAAGTTTTGAGGCCATTAGGTGAGTCGTTTGATTGATCTTGTTAGGTTTCTTAACATTTAAATTAGATTTGTACACAACATAACCATTTTGGCAGCATACAAATTTGTAGATGGTCATAATTGTTCATATTCAAGACTATTTTGATTTAGTTAATGTGATCCACTATAAAATCTATTTTGTTCCCTGAGTATGCAAATTTTGTGTCTCCAAGATTGAAGGTAAGAGTTCAAGAAGAAAAGTTTCTTATTAGTCATTTGGAATATGTGCATTTGCTTATATCACATACCAATCTTACAAGAACCATTATATATTCTCACTGATTATGTTGGTGAAGGTTGGTAAAAGTAGTTTCAAATAGTAGCCTATAATATTATGTGTTTTCTTGATGAAACACCTTGCCTGAGTGTCCACAGAGATAAAGAAATATGGAAACATAAAGAAGGCTCTGAGTCTCAAAAATGAGTAAATATATTACATTGACACATTACATTCAATGAATATGTCTATCATCATGTATATCATGTGAGTAGATAAAAATAGACTCTCTAGTTACACAGTGAAAGAGACATCTACATGATTTTGAGCAATTGCATTAATTTGACTGAAACTAAGTGTTATTTTAATAAGATAATGGTTAAGAGAGGTGGATAATGACACCTTAGAATTCTTGAACTATGGAAGGAGGCTTTAAAGTTACCAGGTGAGTAAAATAACTCTTATACCCTCTTTTTTTGTTTGCACATCGTGATCTATGTTAATTGTATAGTGGGAAACCTTATCTAGAAGACATTTTATGGTGAATCAATAAGGTCTAAAGGTTGGCAGAGCTGTCTATAAGCAAGGTAAACCTTATCCATGCATTACTTATTTGGAATAACTTGGTTTCATTACAAAAAAAACTTCACTCACTTACTATGGTTTCAATAATTTCATAGTATATCCCCAAGAAACAAGTAACCCTTTCTGTATTGATAGACACAAAGCAGGGCATAAGGCAAAATGCCACATTTTAGCTTCCAAAATAGTTATTTGAATCCTTAAACCTATTCTAAGTCATATGAAGGACCTCTTTTTATTTCACAACAGTGTTATTATCCTACTCAATACATTTGGACAGTGTTTTTATTTCACAACTTTATTTATTCGATAGTTTATCTTCTCTTTATTCAATAGTTAAGCAGAATGATTAACTATAGTTTGTGATTTATTTTTGGATATTATTGCTAATTAATTTTTGTAATTGTGTGGTAGGTATCATAAATTCTACATGGAGAGTGTGGTATAAATATGAGAGGAATTCCATAAATTTATATGTAAGAAATTAAATATACTAGAGTATCTTAATGCAGAACATTCTACATTGCATAAAATCTCATGTGTGGTGGCTGAGGCCATCAATTGGAGGAGGTGGGAACTACATCAGATTTCACACACTCTGATGGATTGAATTGGATCAATATTATTCTCCACTACAACATGAAATATCCTTCCTACCATGTTCTGTTGGTGAACTATGAGTACACAAGACTCATAGATAGGCCTGACAATGATTTCTACATACAATGGTCATATGAATGGCCACAGGATGATGTTGTTTTGCCTAATGCATGGGATAATCCTAGATTTATTCCAATGTATCTTAGGCCCTTGTTGTATAATTTCATGCCAACGAAGGTTTCTAATGATTCAAATGTCTATGTACATCCAAATGAAGTACAAAATATTCTCATTGGTGCAAAACCACCTTTCAGAGTATGTTTCAAACTATATAGTGCTCGAAATAACTTGTTCTAGGCATCTAGTCTTTGTTTGGTATAGCCATATGCTGCATTATAAAAGAGATACACAATATCCCACATTGCAGACTTTCCTCTCATACAATTGGACCAGAGTATTTCAAGAACAAAACCACTAGTTTTTTACATGCATATTCTATAAGATGAAAGCGATGATGAATATGATCCAGTGGATGAAAGTGATAATGTTGAAAGTCAATAGAACATTTTTATAAAAATATGATTTAATATTGATAAATAGTTGAATTTAACGGTAAAGAAAGCACATATTTGTGTATTACATATTTATTGTTGATGTTGATGTTGATGTTGATTTTGATGTTGATGTTGATGTTAGTTATTTTTATTAATTTTAGTTGCTATTATTGATTTTGATGATAATTCTTGATTTTGATGTTTCAATATTGATGCAAACAATAAGCTAATTATCTCACACTCTCCCTTGTTATTGACTGCATTTCTTTGTAAAATTTCACTAATTCATTGATCACTATGTCATTTATAGTTCTACAACATATCTGATGTAGAGGTTCCCTACAAAAAGTTTCAACTTGCAGCTCCTCTAACACACTAGTCCTTTAGTCACTTCCTACTAGCCCTTTTGACCTTGTTTCCTATTTAGTAAGGAATAGTACAATTGGTTATGGATCAAAATCATAAAAATATATTTTCCCCTATCCAAGTACACCTATGTGTCAAATTTAGTATAAAAAATCTTTGATTATATCCACTTTCACCTTTTAGGCCTAACGTACTAACCCTTTATAGGCCTGTTTCAACTCAGTCTTTGAGAAATCCATACAACATGTTCTATATGGTCCTGCAAACTTGAAAATATATTAGAGGACCTCAAAAATGTTAAGACTACAATTTTTATGCAATTTTGATTGTTCAAACTTAATTTATTGGTGGAACCCTAGTTTAGGGCTTTTTATGGCCTGTGTCAACCTTTGAGCATTCAAAAATTCATTGTGCACATCTTAGAGCATTTCAAAATTCTAAAATTCATTTGTAGGCTTTGTCTAAAACTTGATTATATTTTATAATTGTGTGTAGGAGATAACCAACCTATTAGGCACATTAACTAAACCAAAATAGACTTGGCTGTGAACAGTTATGACCATCTACAAGTCTGTATGCTGCCAAAATAGTTATGTTGTGTATAAATCTTATTTAAATGTTAAGTAACCTAACAAGATCAATAAAATGACTCACCTAATGGCCTCAAATAATTTGATGAGTGATAGGAGGACCCTTCCTTCATGAATTATAATCAACTTATGCCATGCATTGATTGTTACAGTTTATAGGGTTGCTATTCAAATTAATAACACCAAATGAGCTTCATGAGTCTTTCCTTCATTCATACACTTGTTAAACAATTCTAAAAAATGGTAGATGAAAAATAACACAATGCCAAGTAGGTCCAATTATCATTCATTCACCAAGAATACAATCAAAGTGCCCAAAAATAAAAAGACTCCCAAAATAGGGGTCTACATATTGCTATCCTCCAACACTAATAAATGGATTATCAATCTTGCAAATTGTAATCTCAGAATGAAAAAATACTCCTTCAAAAATGTGTAACATTTCTATCTAATGCCATTGATCAATGCATTTATCATTCACATTCTAATATATAATTAAGAAACACAAAATAGGGGGTCTACTCACACTCTCCTTAAACAGGTCTTTTTTCTTCTTCCTTCGAATATTGTCTTCAAATCTATATGCATAACTGACTCCATTCAAAAACCATCATATTTTGTATGAAAAAAAAAGTTTAACTACCTCCTAGATTTTTTCCAATGGTTATGAGTCAAGTTTGAAAAGGGTGACTAGCACCAATAGAAGAGAAACAAGAGAAACAACACCTAAACAGGGGTCTACAAACATAGTCTTCAATACAAACACTTCATTCTTGATTCTTTAATCCTGTATTCTCAAATATGTTCATTCAAATACCTTGTAAATTTATTGTTAAGCTATATATTCTTCAATCACATTTGGAAACTATTACCAATCTCACTCTTCATTAACAAAATACTTACACTCAACCACAAAAATAATTACTCAAAACAAGGAATATAAGTTTACAAAAAAAATCCTATAGATGTATCTCTATTCTTTATCTCTTACACATTCAAATGGAATAACTATCTACTCTTTCTAACTCACTCTAAACACCTAGAAGAGGACACATAACTGAATCTTGATTTCCCTTTTCCCGCTTCGAGTTTTCTTACCAAAAAGATTGCATTATGACTTGATTTTCACTATATGATGTATCTATCAACATAAAAAAAGAATTATAAGCATTTATAATCCTCTTACACATGAGTCATTACACACAACTAATTATTATTGTTCATGTATGGAATACCACATCTATTGGGAGACTTGCCATTGGCTTGTGCAAACAAGATATCGAACTCTGCCTTCAAAATCTGAGTTGCTACTCATATATGGAAATTGTTTCTTCATGTTTCATTTGCATGGTCTATATAGTCTCCACCCTTGCATCATGGAGTGTTTTTGTGTAGGCATGGGCAGCTTATAGATTGACAAACTTTATTTCATCATCCATCTTCTCATCTGTCAGTGTGAGAAGTGCATAGTGTAATTTCTCAACCTCTTTGGTCTTGTCAGCCAATGTAGTTTCCAACTTGATAACCTTGGACCTTGAACCATTAAGAAGCTTAGTCAAAAACTAGTTTTCTCACTTGAGTGATTATTATTTTGCATCTACTAGTGATATTTGTAAACCAAGATGTTCTTATGTGCCCATTACATTCTTGGATCTCATCCTTGAGAGAAGTTCTTTCATGTCCTTGGGCAATTGGGTAGCCATTTTCTCTTCTAGATTTGGGACTTCATCTTTAAAAAATATAATACATGTGAAATTCAATGATAGCATTCCATATTTTTAGCATTGAAAAGCTAAAAAAAGCTAGACATAAATGAGGGTCTATGAGAATATTCAAAAGCTAAGAACATCCAATTTTTTATAACTGCAAATAGTTCCCTTACACACAAAGAGTTTTCAAACTAAAATGAAAACAATGAAATAATTATATTGGAGTATGAAATACTTACCTGTTGCATGGTCATTTTGATGTATTAGAGTGTTTCCCCATTCCTTTTTGCCCCTCGTCCCATGCCTTAAACTGTAGGCCATAGTCATTGATAGTTGTTGTGTCAATTATCAGAATAGACAAATACATTTTAAGAGATAAAGGAATGTTAGAGAGACAATCCATGCATATAAATCTTATATTTCACTCCTCCCCACCATGGTTACTTTTATATAGACATAGAGACATGCAAACATGTGAAATTTATCACCAACATGTGAAAGAATTAAAGGAGAATAAGGTATACATTTGAAGATGATAGATCACTAGTCAAAAATAGCACATACCATACACGTAAAAAATATATGATGAGTACATGGGAAAAACATTACATCATTCAACCATGCATGATTGTGCAATACATTGGTAAATTCAAATTAACCACCAAACCATTGCTTGAATCGTACATAAACAAAAAACTAAGTACCCATCACAAACCAAAAATGAAACACTTGTATTCAAATCTCTTGTCCAAATAATATGTCTGACCACACATCAAATATGTCATACATATTATGCCAAAATGTATGTATATAAATAATATTTTCCAAGGCAATAGCCACAAGGCAATATCAATGTTCATGGCATGGCCTTTAGGCCTCTGCAAATGGACAAAGAAGTGGAAGTGGTCAACCACATGAATGCATGCATATGCATGTCACCCTGGACACCTACATTTCAAAATGTGTAGTTTAGAAATCTTGATAAAATGCAAGAATAAGACACCAACATGAAGAATAAACTTGTCAATTTTAGTAAATAAGAAGTAACTATCATACCTCCTAAACATGGTCCAGCCATGCATATGACTATGCCAACTCATCTCCACCAAAAGCCTATATGCAATAACAATATACATCACTATCAAAATATGTAACAACAGGGTTGAAAGAAAGGTATAGGGAATAAACAAGAGTGTGTATAATACATAATCATCGTAAGAAGTATAATATCAATTTATGAGGTAGCCTATCATGCATACTTTTATTTTTTTCACCCCCCCATGAACATATGTACCATTCTATAAATGTATTTCTCTCAAAAGAATGTGATCCTCATCACTAGAATGGGCTTGAGGGTCATCCCTTTGTAACTAGAATGGTGATTGTTACATAAATATCAATGTTAATATTGAGTAAATTATATTGAACTTGACATTAGCTTTGTGAAAATAAATGAACATAATGCATTTAACCTAAGGTCCATTATTGTGTGCACATTGTTGTTGATCCACCCATTCTCTTTCTCATTCCATTTGTCAATGATATTTTCTTCATTGAATGTAGGCTTCCCTTCTCTGTGCCAAGTTTTCACTTGAATCATATGCAGCCATCTTGTCTTTGATATAATTCAAGGCTATCTTATTGCAATAACATAACGCAGACACATCCTCCCTAGCCATCCACGATCTTTCTAGCCTATCTCTCTTGCTGATGCTCTAATTTTTCAAGATTTAGTCTATTAGCCTCCTTTTTGTTTGCCTTTTGTTGATTTCTCTTCCATTAGACATACATTTCCTACTTCTAAGATGCCCAAGGGGACTCCTTGAAACGGGTTTCAAAACCATGAATCTTATAATGGTGAGTGTTAATCTTATCTCATGACCAAAATAGATGGCCACTGTTAGCTTTAAATGTGTCACATGGCCTCAACAAGCAAAGGTGCACATTTTGCCTCACAATACCAAAATCCTCGATTTTGTACTCACCTGCATACTATCATTCAAGAAGGAAGAGATGTGAGGTTAATAACATAAATCAATAAATAAGGTATAACATCATAAAACACAATGATGTTAAAAGCATAAAATAATAAACATAAGATAACGTAATCAAAGAAAATCGAATGTTCTTACATCATTTGGTTCCTCCTTCATTTTAGATTACGAAGCATATGAAAGCCAATCACCATCATCATCAAAATCCTCATTATCATTATCATCATGGTCATATGACTCCACCTCCTCCGTCCACATAGGTTGACATATACATGTGAGTCCAACTCCAAACATATATGGAACAACAAACATGTGGCTATGAGCATGTCAAATGAAAGAGAGACTAAAACAAATATGCACATTTGTAGGGATAGATTCATTATGTAGGTGACTATCAACCACATTCACATGGCTCTGTTCCACCCCTTCCAACTAATACATGAAATAAAAACAACATAGAAAAATGCATGGCATGTCAAGAGCATTCTAATCTTGATTTTTCTAAGAGGGAAGAAAGAAACATTATTTAACATGAGGAACAATCAAACATTAAGGACAACCAAAGGTTCCCATACATCTCTTGATAAATATAAATTGGATGCTCTGAGGACACCTTATTCACCTTCATTCTGCTCCACCCCATCCTCTTGCAGTATTTAAAAAGATATAACATATAAAAATGGGGATGCAGGGTTTTAAATTATTGAGCATGGAAAATGAAAGAGAGAGTACAAAACATATGCACATTTGGAGGGATGGAGTCATTATGTAGGTGACTATTAGCCACATCCATGTGGCTCTACCCCACCCCTCCCAACTAAAACAAAAAACAAAAAAAAACATAGAAAAATGCATGGTGTGTTACTCAAAAATATATTAATTTTGATTGTGTAAGAAGGAAGAAATAAACATTATTTAACATGAGGAGTAGTCAAACATTAAGGGCAGCCAAAGGTTCCCATACATCTGTTGAGAAATAGTCATTGGGAACTTTAGGGACACCCTCTTCACCTTCAGTCTACTCCTCCCCCTCATCTTATAGTATTAAAAAAGGGTAACATAACAAATCAAAATAGGGATACATGGTTCACAAATATTAAGAATTTTACATATGTGGTAAGAACATTAAAGTGGGCATTGAAAATACATGAACCATCAATAAAATTCCATGTGTTATCCCCTTATTTGCATCTTTATTCAGTAAAGATTCCATCTCACAATGGGATTGAACCCTTGGTTATTCATAGATAGGGGATGGTTTTCTCATAACAGTGGGAATATCATCCCCAATTATTGATCCTCCATATAGCCTCCTCCTTCAATCTTTGAGGGGGCAAGGGGAATGTCTAAACTAATCACTTTCATGTAATGAGGACTTCTGACTGAATTCTTTCTCCTAACACAATGCATGTCACAATAGATTAGCATCAAAAAATAATAATGCAACTCAAATTCACAGTTGAATATAATATTTGAAAATGCATACCATTTGTTCAATCTTGGCATAAAGTTCTTTGAGGCAATCATTTAATTCCCACTCATCCATCTTAAATCTACAGCAGTTAACATTCATAGTACTTATTGCTAACAAATAACTTCCATTCAAAAAATTCAAGGGTATGATTTACAACACCAACCCTTACCAATGAAATACATATATAAATCATTGTAAAGGTTGTCACTAAATTACAATGGTGTGCCAACATCTAGGGTAATCCAACTAGTTGGCATCATAACATAGTAGTCATGGAATAATTAGGCTAATGACTATTTATGAAATTGACACCCTATATTGAAAGTATATATTATGATCCTCCAACAAAGAAATGTACATATGAGAAGGCATTAAATTTTCTATAGATAGTGTAACATTTCAAAGCAGAGATTGTCTTTTCACATTATAGAAATTTAACATACCAATTCATTTAGAAACAATCTATCTAATATGGTAATGTCTCATGTGGCAATTCAAGGACAATCTAAACAAACCTTTGTATGTAGTAGATGAGATAGGGAAAATGTAATGGATACATTACATTTTGTAAACTTTAAAAGAGCCAAAACATGCCTATTGTAAATTTCAAGGGTTAGCAATAATATTTTTGAAGCCTTGAATATCAAGTCCGTGGAGATTGTATGCAAAAAAATTAATTTCAGTTGCAGCTTTTAGAAAGACATTGATGGAAATATTTAATAAGCTCATTGAACATTTTGAATGAAGAAGTCAACAATAGTAAGTATACATTACATAGTACAATGGGAATACTTCAAATACAAACATGTATTAACACACTCTTACTTTGTGGAAGTCTACACAAACTCATGAAATATGATAAGAATAACACTTTCAATATACTTAAAATCACACATACATGATGCTTCCATCACAAAGAATAGAGTACATTTCGGCACTGGCAAGCATGAAGACACAGGAAACAGTGAATAAACACACAAGAATTAAAAAATAGAGATCAAGAAATTAAAGCTTGGAAAATACTATAGAGACTCTTTTACACCCTAAAATGAGAGTACAACAAATGTGGATTCACACACTATTACTTTTTAGAAATCTACACAAACACATGAAATATGATACGAGTAACACTTTCAATGTACTTAAAATCACACATACATGATGATCCCATCAGAAAGAATAGATTACATTTAGGAACTTGCAAGCATAAATACACATGAAATGGTGAATAAAAACACATGGATTGAAAATAGAGTTGAAGATACTAAAGATTGTAAAATACTAGAGAGGCTCCTATGCACCCTGTTGTACCCTATTGAATAGCTCTCTTCTTCTAAATTCATACTGCATATGACCCTACAAATAAGAGCTTATTTTTATGTATAAAAATAACTTATTAATAAATACAAAATCTTGGGGGATCTTAACCTTATGTAGAGTGGTAGTAGATTCTATGCCCTCCTTTTTGTATTTGTCATCACAGAAGAGCAAGTGGACATTGACTCAAGCTCTGTCTATAGAGGATCCTAGTGCATATGACCCTAAATATAAGATCTCATATTTATGTATAGAAATAACTTATTAACAAAGACAAAATCATGGGTGAGCTTAACCTTATGTGCAATGGACCTCTGCCAAGGAGAAACAAGGCTCTAGAAACAGTAGGTATAGGTAGAATTGAAGATAGATGTCCTTTTAAAGGATTTATTACAATCTTCACTGCTTTTCTTTGCATTTTCATCTAAATAGTTTATGCAAAGGAGGATTATGAACATACTATGAATGTTTTTATATAAAGTGTTTTCCTTTTTCCCCATACCTATTCTTTCTTCCTATGTTTTCAATTTTTTCTATGTTAATAAGTTATGGATTTTATTTTTTCACATTTATGAAAAAATTTGGGATTTCTTTCCTTGTTTAGCTTATTCAATGACCGCTTGCCCTTCTTTGATCACAAATATGAATGAATCTATTCTAAATAAAAAAGGATTTGGTTTTATGTAGGGTCATATGCACCATTATCTTTTATTAAGGGTCATATGCACTACCATTTTAATAAGGTAACAATGAGCTTTGATTTCTTTTAGCCTTCTAAATGACTGTCTGTTAAAGGATATTATGTGTTTGAACAATAAAATTTTGTTTCCTTTGAAAAGGAGGACTAAGTATGTGTTTTATATGGGAAGAACAACTTGTGAAATATGTTGAAACTCAATATATAGTCTGGTTATAAACAAAGTTCATAAACATAGTTCACAATCATGCATACCATCGTGCGTTAAGACACAATCTACATAAAAGTAAGAGTAACCTTGAATAGTGGCATACAAAACCCTTAGATGGAATGAAAATTTCACTGGAAAATGGTGAAAATGATAAAACCTTCCATAATTTACCTCAATGTTTGACTAAACACTGACTCCTTCACTCTTGTTTGGACCACATCCACTTGAACTATCTCCCTCAACCTTGGATCTAGCAGTGAGAAAATGGTGGACATTTTTTTTGGCTTGTATTCATTGATTAATAATAAGTTAGCAAACCATGATTAAGGAAAAGCTAAAAATACATGATTATTGGCATGTTAGGGCATGATTATCTGGCATGTCATGCTTCATTGGGTTTGTGCAACATGATAATTGGTGGTGGAGTTGGTGGTGAAGTTAGTGGTGAAGGTGGTGAAGTTGGTGGTGATCATGGTAGGGACGGTTAAAATAAAGTGGTGGTATCAATAATAACTTAACTACAAATTAAACTACAATTTGTCTTAAGTGTTGACCAACCCTCAATGATTGTTGGCAACCAGTCCCCGATGACCAGTACACATTGGGAGTTGGCATGTGTTGGTTAAGCTCTACCCTTTTCATGAATATGTATCAGATTTTGATTATTAGACATTCTATTTCAACTTTTTCTCTCTTTATTTTTTATTTAAAGAATACATCAACCTATTGGTATTTGGTGGATATTAATAATCAATTTTAATATTGAATGGGATTTATTTTATTAAATAAATAAGTATGCTCTAAAGATTAACTTTTCTAATTAATGAAGTATCAAGCTCGCATCCTAATCTCCCTATGTTTAATCTGACCTTTAGCCACTAACATGTGGACCTCTTCCCCAACCTCTTAGTCCTTCATGCCTTGAATTATCTATTATGCTTTGATGGGTAGATTGAGTCCCATGGATTTGGGTTTGCATGGCCAAAATGGCCCTATTCTATAAGATCTTTATTGGTTAATGCCACCCTCCTCTACCTCATTGTGTGCAATCATTGACCATGTTTAATTTCTTTCCCCATATTTTATTTCCCTTCTTCACATTTTTTTGGAATGGTTGGCCATCTTTGGCCCACCATCAATTATCACCGCTCCTCTAATTATTATTCATGTCCCTGACCCTATATCAAATTATTCATTACATCCAAGGATATGCACTCAAAGGTATGCTAGGGGCACTCTAAAAATGGTTGTTGATGTTCCTTCCATTGATTCTCATGATCAACTACATGGTGCTCACTTCATGGAGCATGTAGCTAAGAATATATTGATCTTAGATATCAATCTATAGGATTTGGATGCATAAACAACTTAAGGTTCATGAGAAATCAACATCAAACCATTTTTTTTACTTGAGATAGTTCAAAGACACATATTTAAATATGGTTGATGTGGTTCAATAATTTCAAGATAGTCTTTCTTTTTTGAACTGAGGATCACCAGGTTTTTTTTCCATGATTTTATTGATCATAATTTCTAATGTATATTATAGTTTTTCCACATTGTGATTTCTAATGTATTTCAAAACTTATCCACATAAGTTTTATAAATTTCTAAGTGGTTTAGAATAGGTGAAAATAGGGCTATATAAATATAACCTTCTAACCATTTAAAGACATCTTCAAAATTTGAAGATTTGTTGTCATGTGTCTCTAAAAAATGAGATGTTTTTTTGGTTGTATAATTATTCACTTGGGTATGAGTGATTGATTATTGATTAGAGAATTTGTGGTGTTAGATATTTGAGATAGATATGAGAAGTGTTTGTATGTATTGTAAGTCTAAGTTGTTGTATCTAGATTTTTTTTCCAAAGTTGTTTTGAGTCCATTGTGAATTCTTGTAATTTTTATTTGGATGTAAGAAGACTGACTTTGCCTTTTGTGTTCAAATTGAATCTCATTTTCTTTGTAATTAAAATATGATTTTTTTTAATAAAGCTTTATGTTCTATTCTTTTGATTAGTTTTTCAAAGTTTTAGTTGTGTAACTGTTATGTATACGATTAGGAATCTATTAGATTTATTTGACACACTCTAGCATACTACATCAAATGATATCATATTTTGTTGAAATATATTAGAGTTAAATAATTCGCCATAGAGGTAGAGGAAGGGTTGAACCTATTTTGGGTGGAAGAGGCCCTAGAAATGTTATAAATGTAAATTTATTGGAAGCCATTATAGGTTTAAAGGCTCAAATGGAAGCCATGAAAATTTTAAATGAAGAGGAGAGGAGATAGAAGTGAGTGATTCAAAAGAGAATGAAGAGGAAGAATAATGATATGAAATGGAAGAATGTGAAGAAATGGTAATCATAGATATAGCTAAAATTGGAAGAAAGCTTATGGTGGATCTACCCAATTATGCTAGTAGTTTGGATTAATAAAACTGAACAACTAGATATCAATCATCGAGAAGTATTTTGATTTGGAGAAAAAATAATACTCCAAGAGGGTTAATATCATTGTTACTAAACTAAAAGGTCATGCATCATCATGGTGGGACCAAGTATAACATGAAAGAGTTTGTAGAAGAAATGAAAAAAAATCAAAGAATGGGATTGAATGGTGAGTAAGTTGAATTATAATTTTTTGCCTTATAATTACTCTATGATGTTATTTATGAAGTTTCATAATCTCTGTGAAAAGGATTTGAGTGTGAAATAATACATAGAACAAATCTATAGATTGACAATCTGATATGGCCATTCTAGAGAAACTAAAGAAAAAGTTTCATTATATATTAATGGGTTGAGACTAACAACTCAAGATGATATTGGTATGCATTAATTTTAAATCGATGGAGGAGGCATACTAGTATGCATTAAATTTTTAATATAAGATGGATAGAAAGTAACAAAAAAAACATTATAGAGGTAAAGGTCATGAAAACTAATTAGTAGGATGTGGACAAAGATCCAATAAAAAGGAGGATGAAGATGTGAGTAGTTCATAGAGATGAGGATTTCAGTCCTCTATAGGTAGAAGATTTGGATCACGAATACATGGTTGAAGCTTCAATGCCACCTGTTATAACTCTAGAGCATATGGGCATTAAGCATATGAATGTCCAAGAACTACTAATAAAAATAGGAATGCAAATAAAGATAATTATTTTATCAAAATTAGTGAATTAAAAAAATGTTAATCTAATTATGAAAAAATGTTGACTAAAATCATAACTTATTAGATATGCAATCACACAAGACTAATTTGAAACTTGATATTTATGGAAAATTCTAAAAGGAAAAATGTAAAAAAGATAAATCACTTAGCTAGTATTCGGGTGTGATGGAATGCAACATAGACTATGTGATCAACTATGGGACAATGTAAGGTTATTATAAATCATGAGCAAGGCTTTGTATAGATCTAAAACAATGTCACACTATTTGGATAAGTCTGACATGTGCTATCATCTATATGGTGCATCAGAGTCTAGTAGGGTTTTTACCATCTTTAAAATAAGGCATACCTACATTTGTCTGTAGGTCTTCTATGCATGATGGCATTTATCAATTCATTATAGAATCCATTATGTGCCTTATTCTTCATTTATAATCATATCTCAATAGACAATGAAGAATAAATGTGATAAATGGGGGAGAAATGATTAGGGGCTAAAGTTGTGCTTGACTTCAACACCCACTAACTTGAGCATTGCCTATATAAAAATACTCTAAAGAGTGATTAAACTCCATGTAGTTCTCCCATGCTATGGTGGTGTGTGTAAAATACTAGTGTAATGATATATTTTACTACAATCCTAGTTTAATTTTATGCCTCAACAATGAATTATGACCTTAGAGATGTATTCAAACTTATTTTAGGGTTACTTGGACTTATGGACTTAGAATTGGGAAGAATAGGTGCTTTCCTTTCATGTGTAGTTATAATAATTATGGTGTTTGAAATATTGAAGCCTCTTGTCAACTAGTGAATAAATGAATAGAAAATGTGCTCATATAGTGATATTTTTGGAATTTACTTGAATGGGACTTGAAAAACATGTGAGATGATCCATTAAGTGGATTTTAAATTGATAAAGTAGCTATTATTTGGTGAGAGGAAGAAACCAACAAATTCAGACACTATGGACATGTGGGATTATCCTTAAGGATCGACCTTGTCTAAGGAGCATAAAAAGATAAACTATAAGTGTGAATTAGTCTAATAGTGAGTCTAGGCTACTTGGAATGAAGAATAAGAATGCTTAGTATCAAAACTGATTAAGGACAAGGATCATCTACATAGAAGTAGAAGTTTAGAACTATGGAATTAAGCATAGGCTAAGTGTACATAAAGGATAGCTACAAGTACATTATTTTAGAATTAAATGTTAATTTTAGTCACTACATTCCCACCCCCTCTTATTCTGAAATGAAGCAAAGAAAATTACTATAGTAAACAAAAGAGAGCTATACTTGAGCTTACATGTGTTGAGTAGGCTTGGATGTAGACCACATGTTGAAGAATGATTCCCGTAAACCTATAATAAAACATGTATAAATCAACCCTTATTTAATACAAAAATATAAAATTAAGGACAAGAAACTTAGAAATCAAATAACAAGGAATAAATAGACCATTTCATGAACATGAACAATTGTGTTTTATGGTGCAAAATTAGTGATTAGGGAGGGTAGGACCATTGGAGATATATTTTTATTGAATTACTTATATTAGATTGTGTGTGCCTCAATCCTCATTATTGGGAGAATGTGCTTAATAACTCAAGATGCATTTGAATTCATTAATGTATAAATCAAGGTAGTGCAGTAGTTTGGAATCCCTGTATGAATTTTAATAGATCATTTTGGTGCAAAATTTTTGCAAAAATGAGAATCAACTACTGTAGATTGAAAAATAATCATTTATAGTGTTAAAATAGTTCAAATATAACTTTATTTGAGTCTAGTGTACATAACATAGAGAATGACATGGGTTTTCATTCTTTCTATGAAAACTAAGCAATAAATTGATCATGTGCCATGCACATGCCCTCAATTGTATATCTTAGTACATTTGATAACTGATAATTGAGTAATATCAACTAAATTGATGATTAAACCTATACAAAATTTTGGAATACATGTCGTACATGATGCCCTCAATATGAGGAAAATCTATGATAAACTATGTATAAGTCTGAAAATTTTCTTGAGTAATCACTGAAAATTATTTTGTGGACTGAGTATAATTATGAGAAATATGGAAAATGTTTTTTGTAACTTATATGATGAAAGCATACTATTTTGGACAATTACAACCTACATTACTATCTAAATGGTGTGGTCTTATCTAAGTATGCTTTCTAGCTAAAAAATGACTATGCATTATGATCAACTAGGATAGTATTATCTTTTTATATCTATGTAGTGGATTATTTTAGCTTAGTCTCTAAGACAAAGCTAATGTGTATTTTTCTTATTTTGAGGTGAGTTGTGAAGCCTATGTAATAATATATCTCAAAATAAAAAATTATGCAAATGATGTTATAGAAAATATTGAAATCAGGAGTAATAATGATAACACTAAATATCATGACTTCATATTGATAATTTGAGAAAAGTAGCACACATACATGTAGAACTAAGCATACATAGTGTCATGTCTAGGTAGATGTTATAAATTTATAACACAATGAATAAATGATCAAAACTAAATAACTGAAACTGAATAAAACTACTCGAGGAAGATGTATGATATTGATCATGGCATCAACAAACTAGGGAGAAGTATGATATATATCATGGAATCACAAAGTAAGCAACCAATAACAAACCAGAGTCATGGTCATTATGCATACACAAAGAGCACACAAAAACACATAAATCAAGAAATAAATTCAAAAAGCCTCATACAAAATATTATTCAAATGTCACTCACACACATATAAACACATAAATGGGCTTAGATCCACAAATAAAGACATTCAAATGTCCAAAATCCAAATAGATGTATACACAAAACATGAAGCAAAGAATTAAATGTGATAAGCATCCATAAATAAGTGATATTGATCTACATAATTAATTTTTAGCATTATTTTATTCAAAAACTCATATATCTAGTAAAATAATAATATGAAACTGAGTAAATATCAAAATATTTTGCATAATGTAACGTATTGTAGTAGGAACAAAAGGAATAGTCATAGAGTGATAACACCTTAATAAATTATTCCCCTAATGATCTTGTTGTGATTTAAAAAATTCTTATAAGGCTTGTAACTATTTTGGATTTAAGAAATTAGAGCATGTGATCACTGGGATAAGTCTACTGGAATTAAACATCGCAATGTGTGGCTATCTGAAAGAGACTGGTTTTATCTGTGTAAATTTTATAGGTCTGAGATAGTATCACCAACTACAGTTTTATCTCAAAGTGACAACCTATATATTATGAAACTTACTCAAGTAAAATTATGAAGCATATTTGATACAAAATTAGATATGGAGAATTACTACATAGATTGATTCATAAATCAACTGATGTAAATGAACTACTCATATCATGCATAAGTCCCAATTTTTTTAATTTTATGGAATATTATACTTTTTAAATATTTTTTAATGAATATATCTAAACATGAACATACTAACCTCTAAATTCCTAAATAACTTCACAATTAATAGGTCTTGTATCTAGCGAAGCAAGGATGACGTCTTACAAATGGAAAGTATCATGCCACTATGAAGTAATAGGCCTCAATTCATAATTTGAAAAATAATCTATCTCTATAATGTAAGTGTTATTTTGATGACAATAATGTATAGTGTGTTATGTATGCCTTTTAGCATTGTGAACTATAGAACTCTTTAGAACCCATCGTGCAATATAAGAACTCTATGTTGGTGTTCATTGTGGAATACATTTAATACCTTGTAATATCAATCTAGGTAATGTTTGAGTAGATATTGGTTGTCTATAATATATGACAAATCACTGATTAAGTGGATTTTCAATGATAGATCTCCGTCTAAAGTTGGGCATTTATTTCTAAAATTCTTTCATGGGTTGAACCCTTTTAGGTTTCAAAATAACCTTTGGTTAGAGAAGATATTCATAAGGAACACCATGAACTATGATAACCTCATTAATAAAAATTATTTCAAATATCTATGTACTATAGAATGAACTAGCCGAAGTTATTAAATCTAAAGATGTCCCAATAACATATCAAATATTCCTATAATGGCTACTAGTATAAACCTAGTGGCCACATGTGTTGGACCAACTTGTAGTGGTAATGTGATCTCACCAATAAAAATATGAACATGTCCATTGAATCCCTTTATTACTATTGGTGTAGGAAGTATATACGTATCTATGTATCTAAAATGAGAGATAATTGTGATAGTACACATATTTACACTTAAACCATTATCAACCATGACACTTTGTATAGGTTAATGATCAATGTAAGCTCAAATGAACAAAGATTGAAATAAAAATTTATCTTCAACTATATCATGATATTTGAATGTGATTGTTATAATCATCCATAAATGAGGACCTCCAAGACTAGTTAACCAAATCGAACACACATAATTTTTGAAGTAAGAAATCAAAAAGAGTAGAAAAACTAATGCATATTATCATATTAAATACAAAATTTATCTATAAATTTAAATTTATAATAGGTGTACAAATAGGATAGCTAAAAATTAACTTCCCCTAGAATAATGGTAATATGCATGTAACTCCCATACTCAAAATAGTCAATCAAAGAGTAACTCCTAACAACTAGATAATCATGATGGTTGAGTGTAACTCCCTATGATAAATGTTACCTAATCAAGATAAACCACATGTCTAATAACAACCCGAATAATAATAATAATAATAATAATAATAATAATAATAATAATAATAATAATAATAATAATAATAATAATAATAAAGTCCTACATTAACACCTCCCCTTAATCATAACTTAGGTGGGTAGAGGAAATAGGTCCTAAAAATAAGGCCTAATGAGGTACCCATGACAAAGTAACTCTAACAAAGTGGAGAAAAGGAGAAAAACCATATGAAAATACTCTGCGCCCCCCCCCCCCCCCCCCCCCAAAAAAAAAAAGAGAGAGAGAGAAAATAAGAAGAGAGCTAAAAATACCCACAAAAGATGATATTAAAATCGTCCTCACTCCAAGTACAGATCATAAGATGATAAATATTGATAATGACATCCTTTACCTAAAGACTGAAGAAGCTCCATCTATATTGAATAATTCTTCTTCCTATTTTCAAAGGAATAACACAAGGTGTGTACTAATATTCTACCCATTCCATAAAGGAGGATGAAGGCAACAATACAAAGATATCTAAAAGAAGTCTAAAAATAAGGAATGACATAGGTCTGTCAAGGTTGTGCATAATAACTAGATGTAATACCACTGAAGTGAACCTATCAGAATAATGATGTGGAACATGCACTATAATAATGTCCATGTGAAGAGGAGATCTCATCTCAACAATCGTCAAAACTAAATAAGATACTATAGATGAAGCACACAAATTTGTAACATGAATATCCACAAGAACATATGAGCCATCGAAGCTCTTAATGGGTGTACTCACACTAAAAAAAATAGACTCCTCTGAAGTACAAGATTATGAAGTTTCTTGAAGATAGCATCTTGAATAGGGATGAAATTATAATCTGTAATGGGATAACTGAGGTCAGGAATAATCTCATGCACCATGAATGTATCAACACAAGAAATAAGAGTAGGAAGAGGGAGTACAATAGTCTATGAAGATATGATAGGAAGATGAGGAGGAAGAGTTATATACATCTCAATAGAATCTCTAAAAAGAGATTGAAGAATGCTCCAAATATTCCATGGACACTATGCATGTTTCACATGACAACAAAGATCCATGTAAACATGCAACAATAAGGTGCCAACAACCTTGTCACAAGTTTTATCCCACTTATTATACTGACCTAAATTAGTAGGGGAATAAATATATCTATATAGAAATGGATTAAAATTCTTTTTCCTGAACAAGTGTTTCATGTAAGCATGCCAAAAAGCATAGTTGGTATTACTAAGAAGAGCCAATAGCATATAATCAACTCTCCTCATCAGCTGGTAGCTCTCAAATGGAGTTGGCATTATTGAGAGAAGACACTGAAGAAGTGTAATAATAAAAACAATGAACAAGTGACAATGCATGCTCAGTAAATGGAATTTAGGTTCAATTGATAATGCATCCAATAATGTGAGAGAAATCTATGCTAATGACACTAAAGTGGTACACAAGTCATAAAAATTGAGTGTGTACAAGAGAGAGAAAGTAGGTCACACAACAACCCCCCCAATAAATCAATAACCACCCCCTATGTTTTCAAGTAACACAACACGCTCAAATGTATCGACATTAGACTCAACCAACAATACATCCAAATAATTAAGATATCATGTTTCAATTCCATTTATACCTTTTTAAAATTATGTAAAATAACTTAGTCAACAACCTATCATTGGATGAATTTTCCAAACATGTTACGTGAAATACTCTCAAATGTTGTTTGGGGTCACATTTTCCATCATACAATATAAGCTTACCTACCATAAAAATAGTTGGCAAAGGATATGTTTAACTATGTTGAGACAATGGAGGATGCAATAAACTTTTTGATTAAAGTTCTTGACTAGGCTTTGAATAAATTTGTTCTATTTACAACACTGTAGTTTATAGAGATAAAAGAGTTTACATAAGGGATTGTGCATCAGGTGTAGAATGTGTGCAGACTAAAAGCGATGTAAAAAGTAATTGAGTATAAATTGGAATATTAATATATTGATACCCTTGGATGGCCACCATAGTATATGTTGGTATGAAGGTTGTATGAAGAGATTTAATGAAAGGTAAGGAACCCATAACAATAGATGTTTTAGAGGAATGGCCTTCAAATGCCTTCTTTATTTCCTCTCTAATAATTTATAAAAATACATCTTACATATTTGGAATTGTGAAAGAAACCATTTTAATTGTCTTTTGTATGTCTCATCAACTCTATTAACTATTTTTTCCATTATGTTGTTATCAACTAGAATAAGAAAATGTTCAAATTGAGTACCACTTAGTATAACACTTTTTGTAAGAGAGGTAGAAAAAACTTTATTAGATTGTATAAAATACAAAATAGAAGCTTGGAATATTGTTGTTAACAAAGAATTTATCAAATTTGAAAAACCCTAATACATAAATTGGAAACAATAAAAAGAAGGAGATAAACCCTAGCAACATGGATAGTCAGGGTTTGAAATATTGAATCAATATAGATGGGTTTACCAATATGTTTTATCAAAATTGGTGAATTAAAAAAAATTAATCTAATTATGAAAAAATGCTAAGTAATATCAATATGTATAAGATATGCAATAAACCACACAAAACTGATTTGGAACATACTATTAATGGAAAGATACTAAAAGGGAAAAAATATTAAAGATAAATAACTTAGTTGGCACTCATATTTGATGGACTATAACAGATATAGTGTGATAAATTTTGGGACTATATAAGGTCATTGTGAATCAAGAATGTGGATTTATATGGATCTAAGATAAGGCCAAGCTATTCTAACAAGGCCAACCTGTGTTATCATTTGTAGTGCATGCTAGTGTATGATAGGTTTTTATCCCTATATGTAAAATTAGGTTAGTGTGACTTCACTTGTAGGTATTATGTGTGTGATCAAGGTCTCTCAATTAATTTTGGAAGCCATTTTGTGGGTTTTTACTCACCTAGAACCCTACCTCAATAGAAAATGAAAAACAAATGCAATACATGGGAAAAAATAGGTTAGGGGATGAATTTGTGCTTAAAATCAACACCCTCTATATTTAACATTTCCTACATACTAATACTATGAATAGGGATCAAACTCAATGTATTTATCCATGCTATGTTAAGGTGTGGGAAATACTAGTGCAATCTTAGTGTAATCATGCGCTTTAATAATGACTTGTGACCTTAGAGGTGTAATCAAACATAGATCAAGGATACTTGGGTTGTATGGACTTAGAATTGAAATAATATGTGTTTTCCTTAAAATGTACAATTAGCATAATTTTGAGGTTTTAAATATAGAAGTCTCTTGCCAACTAGAGAAAAAATGAATAGAAAATGTGTTTATATAGTGGTATTTTTATAAATTCCTTGAATGAAACTTGTGAAACATTTAGAATGGTCCATTAGATGAATTTTAATTTTAAAAATTAGTTGTTTTTTGGGTGGAGGATGAAACTAGTAGCTTCAAAAACTACCAGTGAGCAAGATTACCCTAAAGGAGTAGCCTTATCTAACAAGCAGAGACAACTAAATTGGAAGTGTGAATTAGTCTAATAGTGAGTCTAGGCTACTTGGAATGAAGAATATGAATTCTAAGTATCATACTTATTAGGGATAAGGATCATCCACATAAAATTATAGTAGTAGTTTATAAATGTGGAATTGAGCATAGTCTGTGTGAATAAATGATGGTCACAAGTGAACTTTTTTAGCATTAAATGTTTATTTTAGTGACTACACTGATGTTACTTAAGCTGAATAAATAGAAGATGATACAACTGCATCCTTAGAACTAAAAAATGGAGATAATATGATGTTTAAGAGATTACTTTTTAAACCATAAAAGCAAGGAGATGAACCATGGTAGTAGATGAGCATATTTTAAACTAAATTTATGTTTGGGTGTAAATGCTAAAAGTTGATTATAGATAGTAGTATCACCAAAATGTTTGTGTCTAAAGATATGTTGTATAATTTGGAATTGATACTAGTGGCATGCCCCAACTCATATAAAGTTTCATCGATACAAAAGGGCCATCAAGTAATGGTGTCTAATTAATGCAAAATCAAATTTAATATTGGTAAGTACTGTGATGAGGTATGGTGTGATATTATTCCAGTGGATTTTTGTCATGTTCTTTTAGGAAAGCCTTGGAAATATTATATGAATTTAATACATGATGGGAAAAAGAATACATTTATAGTAACTAAAAATGGAGAAAGGTATGAGCTATTATCTATGAAAGAAGTAAAAGAGGCCAAAAATGGAGTAATGTTACCATTTGGTAAGCAATTTTGAAGGAAAATAAAAATATCAAGTTGTGTTAGTAATGTTTCCTCAATAAAAACCTAAGGATGATGAGATTCCAATAGAAGTTATATATATGTCAAAATATTGTGAATAAATTATCTCTAGGGACTTGCCTACAAAATTACTACTTATGAGTAAAATCTCACATCAGCCAGATATAATCCCAAGAGCTAGTCTACCCAACAAGGCACCCCATTGAATGAATCAAAGATGACTACAAAATTTAAAAAATAGGTACATGGTATATAGATTTTATATGCGGTGCTACATATTTATCTAAGATAGAATTGAAAATTGGATATCATATGTTTATGATAAGAAAGGTGATGAGTATAAAATTTCTCTTAGAACTAAGGAGTGGATTATATGAATGGCTAGTTATGCCTTTGGCTTAACCAATGCCCCTAATAACTTTAGGAGACTAATTAATGAAGTCTTAAAACCATTTATGTGAAAATTTATTGTGGTGTATCTTAACAATATATTGACATTTAGAAAAACTAAGGAAGAATATATAAAACATTTGAAATAGGTTATAGAAATTTTGAAAGAGGATACGTTGCTGATAAATATGAATAAATGCTAATTTTTTAAGGAAAAAATGTTATATTTGGATCTTTTGATATTTAGAGAAGGGTTAATGATGGATCCTACAAAGGTTACTCCAATTTGGGAGTGGACTCAAACATAAAGTGATATGGAGGTAAGCAGTTTACACAGATTGCCTATTTTTAAAATAAAATTAATAAGATATTTTAGTGGAATTTGTGCATCATTTAATTCTTGTATGAATAAGCGTATATTTACATGAACAAAGGAATCAGAGAGAATCTTTGAGCTTTTGAAGAAAAAAGTGATAGAACAACATGTGTTGGCTTAACCTAATTTTGAGAAGGTGTTTCAAGTGGATTATGTTGTTATTGGGAAGGACATTGGAGTTGTGTTGAGTCAATATGACTGACCTGTAGTCTTATTTAGTGATAAATTAAATAAGAGAAAATAAAATCATTATGTTTGTGACCAATGATTCTTTGCCAGCATTCAAGAATTAAATAAATGGAGGCAGTACTTATTACCAATGGAGTTTGTTCTCTATAAGGATCATCAAGCATTAAGGTATTCAAATAGCCAAGCAAAGTTGAAGAAAAGACAAATGAGATGGGTTGAATACCTACACAGTTACTCTTTTATTTTGAAGCATTAATATGGATAGTCAAACAGAATCTAATGCAGTAATTAGGAGGATATTGTTATTGAATACTATGGAGGAAGAGTTAAGTAATTGAAATGTTTAGACAAGGATGATCCTAAATTTTATGAGATCTAAAGGGTGTGTCAAGATGCTAAGGTATGTAAGGACTTATTTATTCAAGAATTATTTTTGTTTAAAAATAAAAAATTATCTATACCCGAAGGCTCTATGCGGGAGAACCTCATAAGATAATTTCATGGAGTGGGTCTTAGTGGTCATTTTGGAAGGGAAAAAACCATTTATAGTTAAAAAGAAATATTATTGGCCTACTCTAAAATAGAGTGTAGAGATGTTTATTTCTAGATGTAGACTCTGTCAATCAGTAAAGGGTACTATTAGGAACACATGGTTGTCTAAGCCATTATTTGTTCTAGATGGACCATGGGAAGATTCTAGTCTAAATTTTGTTTTAGGATTACAAAGAACTCAAAATAGAAATAATAGTGTTTTTAAGTAGCCAGCAACTTTTTGAAAATGACTCACTTCATATCATGTAAGAAAACCAATGATAAATCAAATATTTCCAAATTATTTTTCCATGATGTAGTAAGGTTGTATGGTTTACCTAGAAGTATTATATCTGACGAGGATATTAAAGTTATGAGTCATTTTTGGAGGATGTTATGGAAAAGGTTGGGTACTAGATTGGGTTTTAGTTTTTTTCATCACCCCCAAACTGATAAAAAAAATTGAAGTAAAGAATAGGACTCTTGGAAATCTACTCAAAATTTTAGTTGGAGAAAGACCTACTTAGTGGGATTTGGTCCTTGTTTAGGCATAATTTGCATACAATAATTCAGTCAACAAGTCAATTGGGGTTTCCCTATTCCATATTATCTATGGAATAACTCTAAGTGGTATCAAAAAGTTGATTAAGGTCTTTGCTAAAAAAATGCAAAGGCCAAAGACTTCACACATTATATGCAGTCATTGCATGAGGAAATAAAAAATAGATTCAACTAAGTAATTTAAAAAATAAGGAAAAGGTTGATGAGAAAAGCATAGTAGAGTAATTTGCAATCAATTGTATAGTTATTCTATTTGTGCAAAATGAGAGGTTCCCAAGGGGACCTATAATAAGTTAAAATACAAGAAAATTTTACCCTTTAAAATTCTATAAAAAATATCTAATAATGTGTATGAGATTGGTCTTCCACCAGGGATAGATATTTTATTAATCTTCAATGTTTTTGATTTATACCCATACATAGGTAATGATAGTGTTTCTATAGAATGTGAATATGTTAAAAACATTATTGATTGGATTGATCAATTTCCATAGTAGAGAAGAGAATAAATTGATTAAAATATTATAGGAAAGAGTTGTGAAGAAGACCAAAAATAGAAATTATCAGGAGTATTTGGTAAGATGGAAAGGAAATGGGTATGTGAAGAATGAATGGTTATCTAAAGAAGATTTGTCTCATTGAAGCAAAAGGAAAGTTTAATTCATGGGAGCTCCATGAGTAGGGGATCACATTTTTTTTGGGTGCCTAGGACATTTGGTGTAGGAGCACCTTAAGGTTCATGGATAATCAATATCAAACCAAAAAATACATATTTCCTTATATATTATTATTTGTAATTTTAATTTGGCTTGAGGCAGTCTGAAGACCCATATTTAGAGAATCCTGAGTGGTTTAATAACTCCGTGATGGACTTTCTTTATTGGATCGACGATCATTAATTGTTTTGGCTTATGGTTTTATTAAATGTAATCTACAATGTATATTATAAATTATTCACATTAAAATTTCCAATGTATGTCAGAGCTTATCCTTACAAGTTCTAAAATTTCCAAGTGGTTGAAAGTTGGTGAAAATGGTCCTATATAAAGATAACCTTATAACCATTTGACAACATCTTCTATTAATTGAATAGTTGCCTTCATGTGCATCTGCAAAACAATAATTTTTTTGATGTACAATTATTTGCTTGGGTTTGAATGACTAAGTATTGAATATGGCATTTTTGGTGTTGGTGATATGATTAGATGTGAGAAGTGTTTGTATGTGTTGTGGTTCTAAATTGTTGTAATATGAATGTGTTTTCCAAAGTTATTTTTAGTCCATTGTTGCTATCATTTTGTGTTTCTTTATAATAAGATTGAGATTGACTTTTTTTTTTAGGCTTAATCTCATTTTCCTTGTAATTGATGTCTAAAGATATAATAAAACTTTGTGTTCACTAGATTGTCTGATTTTTTAACACTTTTGTTATGTACACCGCTAGGATTCTATTGGATTTATCTAACCCACTCCAACATACTACATCATATTTGAATTAGGAATTTTTTTATAGATATTATTGGTTGATTTACAAGGTCAATGGCCTATAGCCCATGCTATCAAAACTACAAGATTGGATCTTGGCTTTTTGAAAACTCTTTCTCACTGATAAAATATATATTTACCCTTTCGCTTGGGGCTCCTTTATTATGAAATTTGATTTTACAACAAATTGTGACCTCATTCTTCAAGATGGCCCATGGTTTTGGGGGACCACAAGTTTATGTTTGAAACCCAATTTCCCCTCCTTTGATCCTTCCCAAGACTTTATCTTCTCATCTTTGTTGTAGTAAGACTCCCAAAATTTCCCCTATAGTTTTGAAATCTCCATAATTTGCATTACATTGGTAAAGCCCTTGGAAAGTTCCTCTTTTACTTTCATGACCTCTCTTAGATGCATATCACAACCTTTTCTATGGTGCATGTTGATATTGATTATGTTTCATTGATTGAGGATTGGATCAAGGGTGATGTTGAAGCTTGACTAAAAATGGGTAGTTTTTAGTTGTTGATATTTCTTCACCCATCAACATTCAGTCATTGCTTATCCCAAAAGGATGGCATTTTTTTTTTTTTTTTGATGTAACAGTTAGGAGGAAATATGGTGCTAATTCCTATTCGATGTGGTGGCACGAGGAACACCACCACTTGGTGGTGCCAACATCCAAGGTTTCAGACACTAACACAATTTCCACCACCCCAAAGGAAGAGGTGGTTGTATTTGCGCTTGCTTTAGAGAAAACATGGGGGTGCAAGCCTCCCCTTGTTGAGAGGGACAATATTGCCTCTATAGAGCTAGGGGTCAGAAATCCCATGGGGGAGGAGCATTCTTTCCCATCCTCCCAACATCAATGAAGTGATGCTAGTTTTTAGTTGGAGCAATGAGTTTCAAAAAAGGTGGGTTTTCCCTCATGTTTTGTGACCCCGTACATTCTCCTTTGGAGGATTTTCATGTCAGGTCCTCTATTGAAGGGTGGACCAAAGTCAAGAAAAGAAAGGGGTCTCAAAAACTACTTTCTTTCAGTCGTATGACTCTCATCAAACAAAAGTTTCAATTAATTTCCCTTTTTTTATATTAAAGTTAGAAAGCCCTATTTATGGGTTGATTATGTTTTATTTCTAATTTGATATTTTTTAATCATATATTACCATTTTACAAATATATATTTTCCTCTTTTCTTCTAAAAATTGATTGAAAGTCTCAATAAAACCCTTCATTTTATTTAGATTTAAACAAACAAACAAACTATCTTTAATATAAAAAAATTGTAAGTAATATTATTAATATACCTAATTTGATAACTCCATTAAAATCTAAATATGTATAATCTATCTATCATATTAAATATTGTAAACATTCAAATATGTTACATCACAATAATCTCATCCTCAATGGTGAGAATATTAACTTTTCTCTCTCTCTCATAGTAAAAATAAACCCATATGTAACAGGTTCAAATGGAAGGAGTTGACTCATAGCTCCACTTCCCCAACTACACACTCAAACAAAAGTTGGAAAGCTTAACTTAATTTACAATTGAAAAAAAAAATCAATAAAAACATAGTCTCTCTCTTGTACATAAAACTTATCACATACAATAACGATCACAGAAGCACTAGACCTTCAGAAACCTAAGCCATTACAAACACTCTACATGGGAGATGGTCACATGAAATTCACTTTTTCTAAGGGGACTCTAAGCTGCAGTTGTGCTTCCTTTCAGTGGCTCAGCAGTAGTGGTGGAAACATGTGTCTCTCTATAAGCAAAGTACTTTCCACCGAAGAAGCCAGCATGGATAAGCATCATGTAAAACAGCTCTGCTACAGACAGAATGATGACAAAGCACTCCAGAGCTATCTGCACAACCAAGATATCATAACAAATTTCCAAACTTAAGCATTTTCTCCTTTTGGGTAGGTTCGGAGTGCATCAATAGCCCACAAAAGAAAGAAAAATCACATACCAACTTTGGGCTTCTGCCATGCAAATGGATCTCCTTGCATGCCAACCTGCAATATGATTATTAGTAAACTATTTTTTAAACTTTTTAGTGGACAACCGCTTGAACATGAAAGCTGTATTTGAATTAGGGTATGTTTTGTAATACCCCATGGCAAGAAGAGTAAGAGCCCAAGCTGTCATGGCAGATGAAGCACTAGAAGCCAAGCTCTCTGCTGTCCACACCCGAAGATGATGGAGTCCTGAAAGACAGGAAGCTGCACCTACAACCCCCGCTATCAGAGAAAAAATCACCATGAAACCAGTGGCTTCATTTCCTATTGGAAAAAACATTGGCGCAAAGGAGAACCCCGCTGGTATAGTCCTTCTGGGTCCTGCCAAAAATAAGTCAGGGAAAGAAAATAATCATATTAATGTCTACAGAAGACTGAATAGATCGGTGGGACTGTGCAATTATAGCTAGTTTAGAGTAAACAAAAGTAGCAATCAGCACATCTCCAATAAACTAAAAAGAAAACATATGTTCCCCTACAATATGTCTAACATGGAAAGAAAGATTGGAGACTACTACATAAAATAAATCAGTTTTAATCCTTATTTCCTTGGAGATGGATCTGATAGTAGGATGTTTATTTTTAAAAAATAAAACAAAAATGAAACTAAGCTCATAATTAAACTATAAATATCATTCAGATCGGCAGAATTGGAAGATCAGCCACACTATCAATTAAAGAAATGTCTCCAAAACAGAGCCAAAGAATGTCATTAAGAGAATGAATAGGAAATGAAGGGAGACTGAACAATGTCATTGGGAAAATGGCAGGATTAAGGGGAGGCTAAAGAATGTCTTTATGAAAAGGATTTGAAGACCGAAGAATATCATTAACAAAATGATTAGGATTAAAGGGAGATCAAAGAAATTATTAAGAAAATGGTAGATTGATAGAAGAATGTCTTTAAAGAAAATTATTGAGACTAAAAAAAAGATCTAGAAAAATGTCAATAACAAAATGGTTGGGGTTAAAGAGAGACCAAAGAATGTCATTAATGATTAAAGGGAAAGCAGATAATATCGATAATGGTTAGGATTAAAGAGAGACCGAAAAATATCGTTAAAGAAAAAGGAGACCAAAATTGGTGATAATGGTTAGGACTAACGGGAGTCTGAAGAATCTTGTAAAGAGAATGGCCAGACCAAGGGGAGCCTGTGCTATCCTTGGAGGTTGGATAGACTAAGGGGAACCTGTGCTATCCTTGGAGGTTAGATATACAACTTTGTATAGCCAAAAAAAATACGCAGAAAGAAAGTTCTGCAGTTGATATTTAATAAAGATCTTTATTACCAGTAACATAATCATGGTCGATGGCCTTATTGAGTGCCCAACCAGCAATGGCAGCCACGGTGACATACATGCAGAAATTTACCAGCAACAAAAATCCAGCCAAAGATTTCACTACTCCAAGACCCATTTTGACAAATGCCCAAAATGATCAGAATCCTCTAATTTAGAGAGAGAACTCCAAACAACTAATCTGCACACGGGATTTCAGAGAATTCTTTCGAAGTTAGTTATGCAGAGCTCATGAAAGCTTGTTCAGCAGTTCCAACTTGAGCTACTAGAAACTTCTTCGGCTAATTTCAACTATGGCTTCAATGGGGATGTATTTAACAGGAAAATAGCTGGGAATTAAGCAGGCAAGGGATGGCCCACATGGGAAGTGGAATAATTTTTTGGGGTTCGGCTAAGAAAAAAAAGGTGGTATATTTGTACCTCTCAATCTGTTATTCTATTTTTTTATTTTTTGCTGCGTCCCCACCGATATGTTAATTCATGGCAGGTCTGAAGAACATAATGAGTGGAAATCCAACGTTTGATCCGCCCT
>JARHVA010000008.1:5157500-5162500 GCA_037957365.1 Torreya grandis
CATATTTACCTTTATTGGTTTATTCCTACACTCATGTTAGCTTTCTTAGTTGTACATATGGATTTATTCTTCTCCATCATCATGGTTAGTGGGTGTTGTTATTCATTAATCTATCATAGGAGTGCCATGCCTATTATAGGCCCTTTATGTCTATTCTTGGAGGAGTTACCCATTATACTCTCTTATATGTACATCTGTGATGAGTGAGCAATGTATGCAATGTATTATTTTGGAGCCATTTCTATGTTATTGTAATTATCTCTCTCATTTTCATAATTTACAATTTGGTGTGCTTGCTCAGATTTATCTTCATGTAAATTGTGTCTCATATCTCTCATCGATGCATCCTTTGATCTAGTTTATATGTGTCAATCTATGACATGGTATTAGATCAAAGCTAGTATTGAGGATTGTCTGGTGTTTTATACAAGTTTTTTTCAATTTAAGATTAGTGTTTGTAATATTTTTAGTGTTGGTTGTTGTGTATTTTTTAGTTTTTTACTTGTTAATGTTGGTACACATAGTTACAGACCTGTAAGAGGCATTTTTTAGGATCCCATGGCATTTCAAATCTTGGAAATCATTTTTACAAGCCAATACACAAGGTTTTAGTCATGTTTAATGTTTTTCCATGATCTAAGAGGCATTTTTACACATGTGGCAACATTTTTTACACATTTAGGGCATCCAAAAACATCCCTATAATGTGTATACCTAATCAAACTATGTCTTCCTGAGCTATGTGGTGCCATACAACCATTGGTTCATCTAAAGATTCTCATGGTACACTTTCCTTGGGCATGGTGGCACCAAACAACAATGACATAGCAAAAATTAGGGTTTTGAAACCCTAAAACAACCTTTGTTTTTCACCTCACATGGATAACAAGGTAAAAAATTTATATTTGTACTCAAATTGACTATTTTTATTCCAAATTACCATTATTCATGTTTGTGATATAAGTTGATTTAGGGCAAATTTGTGTAAAGGGTGAATATTTTGTTTAGCCCCTTGTATTTTCCCATCAAAAATGAAGGGTGAGGCCTGAGTTAGTTGAAGGCTAATTCCCACTCATGAACTAAACCATTTAATTCTACACTCTTTTCCAATTCTAATGAGTGGTTGGAAGGCTAGGTCCACCTTGGCCATAGAGCATTTGCTTAAAGTCTTAGTGCAAGCCTATTATTTGAGCATGTTACTCAGCTATATGAGTGTCATGCCTATTATAGGACACTTATGGGTATTCTTAGAGGATTTACACATTATACTATCCTATATTTACATATTTGATGAGTGAGTAATACATTCAGTGCACTATGTTTGATCCATTTTTATGTTATTGCAATTATCTATCTTAATTTCATAATTTGCAGTTTGGTGTGCTTGCTCAAATTTATCTTCATGAGAATCAAGTCTTGTATCTCTCATCGATGCATCCTTTGATCCATTTGATCTGTAGCATTCTTTGATAGTTATGAAGGTAGGTACCATCATAATAGGATCTAAATAAATTAGTTAAAACAAGAATAAAGTCCAAGTTTGTAGGTTGTTGGTGGATGGTCTTTAGGTCTGCCATGAACAAAATATGGAATTGTATATGTATTCTTGAAGATATATCAATAAAGTGAAATGTTGTTATTTTTTTTTTAATTATTATAATACAACCTTGAATGTGTAATTTCTTATTTTTATTAATCTTATCTCATTCTCTTAATATGGTTCAAAAGGGGACAAAGGTCTACAAACAGAGTATTTCATGACACAGTCTAAGGATGAGGAAATTTTCTATATGTTTTTGAAATTGATAAGGTCTAAATGGTATTTAATAGAGTATTAAAAGGTTATGAAGGTAATAATATAAATTATATATGTCTTTTAAATTCATTAATCCATTAATTTCCTTTAAATTATTTCTCTCAGGTCTACACACATAGTTTTGACTGTGACAGTCACACAAAGTCATTGTTTTAATCATTTTGGAAAATTTCAAGCATTATAAGTGAATTAAATGGTAAGGTGTGTGTATTAATAGTATTACCAAGTCTTAAATTTTCCAAAACCAATGATATAAAGTGATATTTCCTTTTATATGTGTTATTCAATCTGTTAAACCCTAGTTTAAGGTTAAGATACTAAAAACCCTCTGAAAGAGATTTAACCCTTAAAAATGTATGAAACTTGGTATAATGGTTTTAAAAGGTGTTTATAATAGTAAAAATTGGTTTTGGGTCTTTAAATTATCTACAATAAGAAATATTACTAACTGAGTTTCTACAGGCCTAGAGTAATAGGCCTAAAACAGGATCTTGAAGTGCAAAAGCCTTCATTGCTTCAAAATGAACTCACCAAAGGTTATGAAACTTTGTATAAGAGTAAAAAAAGGATTTTATAATGTGTTAAATGTGTTTTCATTGTTTTTTAATTCAAATATAATAATATATATGCATTTTTTAGTCAATAGACCTATTAGTAGGCCTAAAAACCTTATTTGAAAGTCCAAAAAGATAACATAACCTCAAAAGGCATGAGTAAGAGGATTTGAAACCTTATATAAGGATATAATGAGTTTATATTTAAGTTTTTAAGGATGTTTAAAGATTTTAAAATACATATATATGGTGATATTTTATCTTGATAGTATGCAGACTTTTCAAGAAGGTCAGAAACCTTGTTTATGCAACGAGTTTTCAAGAACCAAGTATAGTGAAAGGCTTGAAACCTTGAAAGGATTTGAACTAGTATATGGAGAGAAAGTATTTAAATTATTTTCAATAAATGATAATCTATATGCCTCAATATATAATATAATGATCAATGGTATTGGTTTAGATCCAAGGCCTAAAAAGGTTGAACATTATTTTTGTGTGGAAGATTATTAAAAGAGGAATTATGGAGGTTATGCCTAGGATCAAAGGTGAAATAAAGAGGTAAAGAACATTAATTAATAATTAAGAGGTAATTGTTTGATAAATTAATCTCCATTGACAAGAGTGATAGACCTATTTAATGGCTGGTAGGTCTAACAAAAAACTTTGTTTTCTTATTATTTTGACAAAAAGATCGTATAGTGCAGGGTGACAGAGATCATCGAACAAAAAGAGATAAATTAGGTAATGTGAACAAATATTGAGTTGATAAGGTTATGATAATAAGGGGGATTTAAATCCTCAATCATACCTAGAATACCTATTGTAAGATACCTTGAGAGGTCTACTTACATCAAACATATTGTGGTTGATGGTTATTGCTCTCTTTGTCATCCTACTGATCAACCTCTCAAGATGATCTTTAAGAAACTTTGGTATCATAATCTATGGCCTAAAGTAAATTTTTTAATCTCGTTACTCTTTGATGGCATAGTTCTCTTAGGATACCAACTTATGAAAAGGGGATTCAATGGTCCCTTTAGAGTTAGCTATGTTAGGATCATGAGGAAACTATTTCTCATTTATTCTTCTCATGTCCATTCACTACTAAGTTATGGTAGGACCTTTTGGATCTCTTAGGCACTCCTTGGACTAGTCTTTACTCTATGATTTAACCCCTTGAGAATTAGATCCATTTTTTATACTTTGATGTCTTCTCCAACCATATTATTTAGACCAAATTTTCTTTCTTATTATGGAACACATGAAAGGAACTAAATTATAGAATTTTCAAACAAAAAGTCACTGATAGTGCTTGCATTTGGTAGTTTACCTTTAACAATATTAGAGAATCAGTGATGTACATACTGAAACATCATGGATTTACTTCCCATTGATGTGCAATTAGTTTTCATGCATTACACATTGTTTCTTCTCCCATTCCTAGGTTGATTCCACTCATAAGAATCACTCCTTCATCCCCATCTTTGGTTTCAGTAGGATACATACAGATGGATCTTCGATGGGGAATATTGGTTATGTAATCATTGGAAGATTTGGTGAAGATTCTTATAATTTTATTTTTTTCTTTTTCTTCTCCATAATTGGAATTACTACTAATAATTATGGTGAAGGGCATGTCATTTTGGAGGGTCTTATGGTAGACTGGAAAGTGAGTCGAAGAACATCCAACTGATTATTGAATCTAAGTTCTAGATTCAAATGCTATCAAAACCTACTCTTAGTATCTCCAAGGATTGGATAATTCAAATAATTTTCCACAAAATTCAATGTCTTCAAAGGAATTTTTACAAGGTTATCTATTTTCATACTCTTCGGTAGTGTAATAAAGTAGTTGATGTACTTGCTAATTGGGACCTTGATCAATTTGATGTGAAGGACTATGGTCCTCATATTTTATGGTCGTCATCTAATCTTAGAAATTAGGTCTTATGAATTTTTTCCCTAGATAATAACAGTGTTGAGTGATCAAGTCTCAATTAGTGTATAATTCTCTGGCATCTCTTTTATTCTTTTGTATGATGCAAATATTATTTGGTTCTTGTTGGTTTCTTTGCTTCCTCTCCATTTCTCTCTGTGGTAATAGAGCTTGGTTTCAATTCTAGTCTTGATTGGATTCTTGCTTATTTTTTCCCTTGTGATCATGGTTTTTGCATGAGCCTTAAGTTATCAGTTGGTTTTCTTGCCTGCTACATGCACATCCTAATAACTAGTTTTCTTTTGGCTAGGCATGTTATTTTAGTATGCCAAAAGGGGTAGGCTAGGTGTGAACCTTGTGTTAATTTGGTGGAATAGAGACCCACGCCTCCTTGTATCTCACCCGAATGTGGCATCTCTCTTGATATGTTTTCCACAAAACTTTAAAAAAAAAATTGATATTTATTTGGTTGTTATACAATGGAGTTTGGAAACACTTTAATGGGTAAAATTATGTAATAAATCTAAGATAAGTACCTTTCGAGTGACACATCTAAACATTTTTTGAATAAATATAATTAAAATACATAAACTACTTTCATTTTTCAAAGAGTTTATCATATCTAAGTCTACTTAGATATATTTGATTATTGACTAAACTATGAATACTTTAATATTGAAACTGTGATATTGGA